>JAXCLQ010000003.1:8130776-8152080 GCA_035584115.1 Cedrela odorata
ATATATATATATATATAAACCATAATATATATCTTAAATATAAATTCATCATAACCATTTATACATATCACAAGTATTTATATAATAACAATATATCATAATATATAGATCATAACTTTATCTCATGAAAAATATATATATATATATATATACATCATAAACATATGTATGTATCATAACTATATATATATATATATATACATATATGCATATATTCCATTATAACCATTTATACATAACATAAGTATATATATATATTCCAAACAATGTATCATAATATAATAAACTTTAGCATATATTTCACACACATATATGTAGCATAACCATATATATGCATAAATGTATATTCGCATCATAATTTTATATATATATATATATATCATAAATGTAAAATTCATTTTTAACATCATCTTCAGCCTACTTCTGGCCATAATCTCATAGTTTATCATATTTAACCTCCTCCTGGCCATAATCTCATATCTTATAAACTCTTCCCTACATAACTCATATCTCAACCCATCATCTCCATACACATAATCATAATTATAAAATAATTATGAATATCACATTAAGAAAAATAAAATAGTATAGTATTTTACTCATCTGTTTAAAATTGGTTAATTCAATTTAAGGCGAAGTTGACGAATGTTCTAGTTGTCGATCTATAACATATGACTTTCGTTAGAATCTATAGTCATAAATGAATACATAATAATTATATTATGCATGTACATTTGCTCCAATAATATTCAAATATTTCATATCACCACGGAGTCCAAACCAAATTTAACTAAGTCAGATGTTCTCAATTTTATTTTATGATTACCCTTGATAATATTTCACTGTATAGGGATAACTTCGTATTTTCGCTGGGATCAATCGACAATGAATTTTAAGTCAAATTTTTAATATGTTCATCATCTACGAGTCTAATTTATATAGCCTTTTACGGTGCTTCATTTGAACTTCTATGACTCAACTTATACTTAAATAAATGAACATTGTTCCAACCTCATTTCGTAACAAGGCAGTGAGTTTTTCAAATTTTTTGGAAATCCATTTCTTGACGAAAAAGTCTAATTTTTAATTATGTTATTCCTTGTCATGTCTAGTTTCCTTATCTCTTTACGGATCCTGATTTTGATTTTTAATGTTCAAGTTATATAACAAATTTAATACCCACTGCGCAGACACGGAACAGTATGCCGTGCCAAATAGGATAACCAACTTCTAACATTTGTTAGGAATTCATTTTTAATATGAAATGATTTAATTTTCAGATATATTTTCTCCTTATGTGTCTAGTTTTCTTAAAATTTTATAACGCTAAAAACCAATATCGGAAACACTACTTCGTTTTAGGTTTTTTATATATTACTCAATATTTTTGGCAAATCGAAATGCAACACAAAGTGGTCACTTCTAAAATTTACTGGGAACTCATCATTTTCCAAAAAAATCTAATTTTCAATGACATTGGTCATAATTGTGTTTAGTTTTCCTAACACTTTACAACTCATTAATCGAAAGATTATAATTTATTTTATTTTTGATTTACCAGACTTTATTCAGAAATTCTAGCAATCGATTTGCCTCCCTTTTACATGCAATGTTCTGCCTTATTTTTCCACACAACTCAACCACTACAACCATGCATTATAACACCTTATTTTCACAATTTCTATGTCTCAAAACACTGCAAAAAAGGAGTACATTTATTGCCGTATATGGATATATATATATATATATATATCATTTACTGTCATCATTTCTTTTTAATTTGATCAACACAGCTACATACCATTTCATGACTTATTGTTACTTAAAATTTTACATTTCAACAAGCATAATATATAGCCAATGGCACACAATATTCACTATCACATATAACCATTTACACTTCCAACAATTTACTCATTTACCTATTTTTCATGGATGTCTACAATCTACTTTCACCGTGTCTTGCATCCCAACATATGGCCATTTACATTCCAAATGTTCATTGTCATCTATATATGAGATATACACGGCCCTACATTAATAACATTCATTACCACCATTTTTCACAATTACTCACACCTTATTCATTAAACATATCATTTTAACATCTTACACAGCCATACATATTTCTATGAATACCAAATCACAATTCACAAAAAAATTGCATTCAAACCATGTAAAATACAATTCGATATTTTCAAAATCATAAGCCAACAGCTACTTACCTTTCTTTGTTGGAAATCCAAAAATTCAGTTCTTTTCCTCTTGGTTTCTTTCCCTTTCTCTCTCTATCACTCTTCTTTCCTTCTTATCTTCTCTTCCCCGTATGTTGCTTCTCATTTCCGTTTAAAACCAAAGCCATTTTCTCCTCAACCCTCCTTCCATTCTCGTCTCTCATTCTCTTTCTCATCTTCAGAAATTTCCCCCTTTTCTCGCCCACTTTTTCCCATTTTCCTTTTCTTGTTTTACATTTTTAAAAAAAAACCTTCATTTCCTCCCTTTCTTTCTTTGGCTAACTCCCTTTTTTCACGGGTTTTAGCCTCTCCTCTCTTCCCTCTGTTTATCCTTTGTTTTCCATTCTTTTCTACGTTTTTAGAATTTGCTTGAAACTTCTCCTTTTAAACTTAAAGATGCAAAATGCTAAAATAAAGAAAATGAATTGGGTTATTCATAAATACATGGGCCGGCCATGTTTCAACTTAATTGGGCTTCATTCTTTTTTTTAATTTGTCTTAGCCCAATTGTCATTTAATTAACTTAAAATCCTTAATTTAAAAGATTAATTTATTTAGATAATTTCTTTTGTAAATCTTATCGACCCATTAAGCTGAATTTCATGCAATATCCATTGGCCTATTTATAATTAACTCATTTTTTAAAAAAATTATCAATATTTTAAGTTTGAAAAAAAAATTATTTCGATCACGAAAATTTTGGTATACTCATTACGTAAAATTTCGATCATTACAGATTTAATGTGAAACACATATTTGATTGTGTAAGAATAAGTAAGAAGTTTGAACTTAATTTTCAATCAAATAATAAATAATATATATATATATATATATATATTATCCTTTATCGATTGGGTCCGCAATTTAGAAACTCGCCTAGGTCTTCTAAAAACTCAGGGTCGCCCCTGGTAGCACTTTATATGTCTTTTTCAAATGATGATTTCAACACATGAAATCATTATAGCTCACGCAAAAAGAAAAACACCATTTTTTTATCACTATTTAACTTTACATAAAAATAATATATATATATATATATATATATCTCGTGACAACTCTTATCATTTTTATTTTCTTAAAATGATAAATTTTTATACAAAAATTTAAAATTTAAAAGAAAAGAAATAATGATAGAAAAAAAATTTAAATAAAAATATAATTTGTAGATTATTGTTTAGATAATGTTACTAAAAATATTTTGAAAAAATTCTGAAAAATTGAATTTTAAATATTTAAAGACATCATCTTTTAAAACAACTTATTTGTTTTAATTTAAGACAACACATGTATTTTAATATTATCCAATTAAGACAATTTTTTATCTTAAAATATTTTATTTCATCTTAAGATATCTAATGTCCTAACATTGCACCATACAACAAAAATAGAATAAATTGTGAATTTCATTATAAGATATCATGTGGTTTTAATGCAAGTGTTAGATTGCCCTCTAAGATTACTAATTTTGAAATAATCAAAATATCTTTTTAGTTAACTTTTAAAATTTAAATAATAGTGCATCCATTGTTTGTGTGTGGCCTCATAGATTCATTATGAAGATAACAGTAGGCATAGAAATATATTTTCTTCCACTAATTAAACTCTTTTAATCATATATATCATTGATTGTCTTATAACCAAAAAGACAATTTTGCTTATAGACCATAATTAACATCTAACAATGTATCATGACTCACATATCATAATAAAATATATAAGCACTTCAAATGAATATTTCTCCAACTAATTATTGTGTTATTCAATCATATTATTGTCCGACGCTCCAATCAAACTAGGGGTACAATATAATTTCAAACCTTTAATATCCTATGCTATGTGTATGAATGTTGAATTCATAACTCGATGTGTTACATTATTACGTTTTATTAATTCACACCTTACTTTGGCAAAAAAACTTTTAGAGTCATGACTCTATCATTCACCTGGCCAAAAGACTTCTAGAAATATAACTCTATCATTTATATAAAATATCTCATTTTCTCATAAAGGATGACAAATCTCATCTTGTATACTCATACACCTCCATGTTATTTAGATCATACCCAACAACCATCCTATTAAAAACTCACAACTTGTGAATCTCGTATAGTTATTTCTTAGCATGATGATCCTCACACAACATGACCGTGGTGTCTCATGTCAAATGATCACTAGCATCATTGTTGTCAAAAACTTTCAATTGACAAAATAAGACTACAATTTGGGTGTTCTTATAGTATGTCAATTTAGTGAATTCATTTTTTAATAAGCACTTATACACTTACTTTAATGTCACTACATAAGTAGTTAATGAGATCCGTCACTCTCTCAATAAGCATGCAAAGTAAGTATCAGTCTTGATGGTACTATATTTACTTTACCCTATAATTCTATAATCAAAAATAATTCAAAGGAAAATACATCGATTAAAAAGTCTCATTATCATGATCTTATTAACATTGCATAATTCTATAAGTTTTATCTTGTAAATTTTAATATAAATTATTTGACAATATATATTTAAAAATAGATATAATTTTATTAAGTTACAAGAGTTATAATTTAATCACAATTATTTTGATTGGCTATTACAACCCTATCAATGATCTCATCCGTCCTTGTAATGTTAGATCAAATTTTGTTGGTGATTCTTCTTTAGTATTAATAGCTTCAAAATCCCATTTGATGACGAAGGCCTTTTGAATATAACCTTACAATTTCCTTCCAAAAGTTGAGATGGCCGAGTTGGTCTATGGCGAAATTGATGGAATAATAGGGAGTTGATTGGCGGTGTCTAGTTGAGCAACAGTTGTAGTTCGCTGTTGATTGAGATATTGTGTTTGTCGTTTTGATTATTTAATTTCTTTTGTGGCAAATGTCATTGTAATTACCAAATTTTGAGAACCTGCAACCTGCCAAAATACAATTCAAAAAACATATCTTGGAAACAGATTTAAATCTTTATGAAATAACAATTACGATATGAAATCAATAAAAGGGAGAATATTAATCACGTGACATGTTTATAAAAGTGTTGACATTAATTATTAAGAATTAGGTTATTTTTAATGAAAATAATTTAGGTGGACCGCCAAATACATGATTTTTTTTACGTCTATATTTATAAAAATAATAATAATAATAATAACCATCAAACAAAATTCAATACCCACAAATTAATTTAATTTAAAGATTTTATTGGGACGGGTTTATTTAAAAGCTTTTTTAATATTTTTATTTGTGATTTTATTTTTATACATAAAACAATATATAAGTAAAGATGATACAAATTAATGATGAAAATATAAATAATTATATTTATGTTAAGGAGAGTAAATTATTATTTTAGAGAACTTCAACTATAAAAAATATTTATTCTTTTTTTTTCTAATTTCATTTTCTTTTACAAAGTCAAGAATTTTTTTTTTTTTTTTAGTACTAGTTGGTAAGACAAATGAAGGTTGAAGATAATTCCAACCAAACACATATAATTTAATAATTATCAATGGAGCAAAAAAAAAAAATTGTTTAGTTATGGCGAACTAGTACTACATACGGCACTATAAATGATTGTTTAGTGAATATTTTGGCGGTGCTAATTACTACTATATAAATAAATTAAAATTAAAAATATTTATCTATATGAATATAAGTGATTTTAAAATTAAGTTATTTTAAAAGTGCTTATCATATTTAATAGCACTGATTTTTAAATAAATAATATTAGAGATATAAATTCTTATACAAACCCTTTCGTACATTTATATGCTAATTAAAATATATTTATATAATTTATTTTTCTTTTACTCATGTAAATTTTTACTTATTCCAATGAAAATAAATGATATATATCAATAGTATAACAATGTCACATCAATTTATAAGAATAAATTTGTGTTGTATTTATAACACTATATTTTTAAATTAACACATAATTATATGCTAATTAAAATAGTACTTAGAGTATTTTATTGGTAACTCTAAATATTTTAATAATTTAAAAAAATGTTAGAAGAAAAATCACTAAAATATATAAGACAGTAATATCGTGAGTTCAAATAATCTGGCTGTTAATTTAATTTTTTCAGTTTTGGCAAACTTAATCCCAAAATCACCAGTTTCTTGTTGTTTGTGTTGATTTGTGACCTGGAGATCCAGCCAAAATTTGGGAGCAGTTAAAATCCATTTCAAGTAAACATGGGCCTGGCCCATTTATTTTTTATTTTTAAAAAAATACAAGTAACAAACGCTCTCATATTACAGAATTCCAATGAGATCCCAAAACTTAAAATAAATCAAATTTCCCAAATCTTAAAAATTTTAAATTTTAAATTTTATTACATTAAAACTGTAACAAACTAACAAAAAAAAATATTATTATGTATACAAATACATATACAAACTGATCGTACAAACAAACTTAACAATGTAATAGCATTGCCACACATTTTATATTGAAGTGAAAAAAAAAATTATTAATAATATATCACTGTTACGTCAATTTGTATAAATTAAATTTTTTATTTTAGCATTACTCAAAATAAAATAAATAATTTAATTTAAATTCTTATTTTAAAAAATAAAATCACAACAATTATTTAAAAATGATTAAAACAAATTTAAATATAAACACTTACTATTGAGAATAATTTATATGATGGTGTTTTGTATAAAGAATTTTTTTTTCTTGATAATTATTTGATAATAATATTATGTTAATTTATTTATAATTTAATATATTTATTTTTTTATATTTTTTAAATTTTAAAAATATTTAATTATATTTAAAATAAAATTAATTAGTATTTAAATAGATAATATCATAAATATTATAAAAAAATACATATTTTAAAATATATAAACAAAAAAAAATGTTAAACAGGGAGAGATTAAAGAAATTGCTTCCAGATCATAGAAGGGGTGTGCAATGTCTAAAATATAGAATCATGAAGCAATTTGCATTAGAAATAAATAAAAGTGCAAGTCAGGCCAATCTTCGTTCCATTATTATAATTATAGTCAAAATTATATAAAGTTCAGTTCACAGGTCGCTGTATTTTCTGAAGTTCCGTGCGGATTCAAACTCTTTCGAATTAATAAAAATAAATAAATGAGTTATGGAAGAGAAGAGACTATGCATATCTATTAATTATCTAGAAGAAAACTGACAGGCCGAAAGTGATAAGTTCCTTGTGTTCGTTCATGTGATGTATAGAATTTTTCTCTCCATTATAATTAAACCGACACTGTCGTCTGCACTTACCTGTTCAGAACCTTCTCCATCTCAGTCCGGTTTTTTTTTTATTATTATTATTTTTTTAAGAATTAATAAGATACAATATGATTTTAACTAATTATTCATTTTAATAGCTTTTATTTCAGAAATTGTTTAAGTTTTCCGCCATATTTTTATTTATTATTTATTTAATTATTAAATAAAAAATGGTTGAATTATTTTACTAAATTATCGATTAATAAATAAGACGTGTGTTTTTATTTAATAGATTAGTTTCGTTTTTTACACTAAAAACACGAATTTTAAAGCCTCTCAGTCAGTTGTATTGAAATCAAATAGTGGGAATGTAGTAAAATCAACTCAGTTTGTACAAAAAACTTGTATTAATTTTTCACTGTTAACGTCCCTTTTTCTTTTAAGAAAGATTGTCGAGTTATCTTACATTAATAAATAATAATAAAAAAATTCATAAATTAATAAATACGACGAGTCTTTGCACCTAATACACTAATATTATTTTAGATTCAACATTAAATCTTTAATAAAAATAAAAATATCTTTATAATATAATTAGGCAAATTATTATCAACTGTTTTAGACGATAATAGTACATATTAGTTATCTCATATGGTAAGATATCCTCATGGAGTACTATAATTTTGGGTGCTAACTCACATCACAATGGTAGGAAATTTGGATAGTATTTAATTATATACTATTTGGAAACCTATAAGAAAAAAAAAATGATTGATGATAAGAAAATGGTTTATGGGGCAATTATATATAACTGTGTAGTTGACAAAATCAAATTGATTTCAAAGATAAAAAGTTTTATGGTTGAATACAATTTTAAAAACATCTAGAACACCTGTAGCTGTTTACTGTTTAGTGCCAACTATTTCAACTTGCACCATAAATTTATGCGGCTCGTATTGTCTCGTCTCATATAATAGTCCATATTGGTTAACTGTTCAAAAATTGAACAAACGAACGCCCGTCAGATATCGAATTGTCTTTCTATTCTATTATATTATAGGTGTTGAGAAACCAGATTTCTCAGAAGATATGGTTTTAAAGAGAGATAGAAATATTAATATTAATGTATAGTTTTTTTAGGTCGTTCCCTCAGTTTAGTTGAATTCTTATAAGTCAACGAACGCGCATATTTTCATAAATGAAAAAGAGGCCGGTTGTCCCATTTACTCTCAAAATGCATTGGTCAACCCTTAGCCTTCAATGCAATTGCAAAGTCGTAGCTTCCATTTTTTCACTTATAGTTTCATTTATTGGTGCCGTGGGACAAGGTTAGTTAAGAAGAGAGTTTGAAATTTATACAGAAGAGTAGAGTGCCCAAAATTTTCCGGAAACGACTTATTGAGTAGCAGTTGTTCAAGTAGGAATTAAGGGCATACTTGTTTTGACGACATCGTAGATGTGGTTTGGTTTTGACTTGTACTTGTCTTGTGGCCGTTGAATATGTGGGGAATTAAACATAAAAGTTGCAAGATGAGTGTTCTTTTTAAATTTGTTTAAGTCATACTAAATCAATATCATAACCAAAAATTAATGTTTATATATAAAAATTACATAAATATATATTTTTTTTAATCAATCACCCAAATATGTGATTTCTAATAATAATTCATACAATATAGAGAATTAAAATTTTAAAATTTTCTTAAATCTCGAATTAGTAGAATATTTTTTTTTAAATGTTAGTTTTTTAAAAAGGACAAATTAAAGTTTTGATTGTTTGAGAATTTTTGACAAATAGAAAATTTTCTCCTAATTTTTTGAAAAAAATTCTCTATTTTATTTTTATTCTCATTTTTTATGTCAAAAAATGAGATTTATATAAGTTTCATATTTTAACTTTTCAAATTCTAATTCAATTAGAAAAATCATTTAAGTAAACAGATTTCTAATCATATTAATAATTTATTTTCAAAATTAAATAATACTTAATTAATTAAATAATATTTTTTTAATCAAATTAGAAAACTTATAATAAAATAATTATAATTAGATACAGATACTTTACATAATTATAATTTAATTCCAATAGTTTTTAAAACTATTAAATAAACTCTTAAAGTTTATGTACTTAACAATTAAATCCTTAATCATTTATTTACATAATTTAACTTTAATTGTTTAATACCTTTTAATATGTAACCCATTAAGTTCATTCTTATATAGGCAATGAAGATTAGTTATAAACTTCTTATATTTAGATAAATTAATTTAATTTATTTATTCTCAATTAATTCATTAATTAAGAAAATTAATTTTCATAAATAAATAACAACATCTAGTAATACATCATGGTCTCCAATTGAAAAAAAATAGATTAAATTTAGTAAAATTTATTACATATACGATTACCATATGATACATTCCTTTTGCGTTATACGTATCATACTAAAAATTTTAGAGTATAAAAGATGTCTACTCTATTAAATTATGGTTATTAAAACTTTTGATTAAAACTGATAATATAATTTTAAAATTTCTAAAATTTCTTTCAAAACTTGTCATAATCATAGTTTTATATTATCACTTATGTTAAAATGACACCGTTTAGAATATTAACTCTATATTATCAAGAACACCAAATTATTTATTAATTTTTCACAACCTTTATGTACTTTTTATACTATCCAATCATTACTCTATGCGCAATTTCACTATAGATGACAAATGTGTAATGTCAAAATAAGTATGATCCACAAATAAAATATCATAAAAACCTTAAGTTTAAGGATTAGTCATATCATTGTAACTTAAAAAAATCTCATAAACACGTGGATAATACTCTATATGAGTTATTAAGTATGTTAATTCAATGTACTTGTTCTCTAACATGCATTTATATGTTAGATTAAGTGAATCCATTCACTAACAACTTATAAGATCTGTTATATTCCTTCTCCAAAAAGGTATACATAACATATATCGATTTAATGTAAATTTATTAATGTCTTAGTGTTGATAATCTTACGATTGAAAATATTTAAAATTAATGAAATTTTATAAATTAAACATAAATGAATTTTTTTAATTATTATTATAATGACTTTATATATAAATAGTCAACATAATATATATATATATATATAAATTATCAATTTTATTAATTAATGTAATAATATATAATTATGTATTTATCCTATTAAATATAGTCATATAACCTACAATATCACCACGCTGCTTTCATTTTTTTACCATTTTTCGTCACTTATAGCCGCTAGCCTAACCCTAACCAACAAATAATATTGCTAGATTTGTTGATTTTTTAACCTACTTGTAAATTGTATGCTGACCTCTCCATTATCCACTAAAGTCATGTACAAGAAAAGGGATTGCTTACCTCTATTGTTAAAAGGAAATTTGATTATGCTTATTAAGAGACTATTCACCATCCTCCAACTAGTACAAATTGCTCAATATTTTCGATGAGTAAGCAAATGGGTATCTAAAATTCATAGACATTTTTACGTTTTATAGAATTTAAAGTATTTGTTACCTAAATATTTTTGAATATTTGAGATACATAATTGAATTTCCTACCAATGAGATTGTAGTTAGTTGCAACTTTATTTTACTTTCGGTGGATCCAACATGTTCTTCTTCTTATTATTTTTTTCATATAAATATTCAAACTTATTTTTCACTTGTATTATTATTATATTGTATTATGATGCACGTAAACGAGAACTTCTATATCAAATTTAATATAATTTTCTCCCAATGTCTGAAGCCAGATGATACCGGCCATGCCCATATATATTCTTAGATTGTTCATGGCAGGACTGTTTTAAACCAGCTCACATTTTCTACTCTCCACCATGACAAAATCAGCCGACTCGATGACTCGTCCACGTGCAACCCAGCTCCTCTTTGTCATCTCCATTCTCTGCGCATATTCATGCCTAAGAACTGAAGCTACGACAACACAAGAGCTTCTCAGAGGCTTCAGAGCAACTGCAAATCCCTCAATCAAATCATTTCAGTCTCTACTCAACGATTCAACGGACACTTTCTCACTAGGTTTCCTCCGAGTCAACTCAAAACAACTCGTACTTGCAGTTCTCCATATGCCCTCGTCCGAACAACTCTGGCTCGCTAACTCCAACCAGTTAGCTCCCTGGTCAGACCGTACCGAACTAATCTTCAATGGCAGTCTTGTTATGTCAGGTCAACAAGCGAGGGTGTTTTGGTCAACTGGAACCGAAGGTGACAGAGCCGTGCTTCTCAACTCCTCGAATTTACAAATACAGAAACGTGACGACACTCTTGCCGTTGTCTGGCAAAGTTTTGACTTCCCGACGAATATCCTCGTCGAAAATCAAAATTTCACGACTCACATGTCTCTTGTTTCATCAAATGGACTATATTCGATGCACTTAGGCAGTGACTTCATCGGTTTATACGCAAAGTTCAATGAAAAATCAGAGCAAATATATTGGAGACACAAAGCACTAGAGGCCAAAGCAGATATCATTGAAGGAAAAGGACCGATTTACGCCCGAGTCAACTCGGACGGGTTTCTGGGCATGTACCAAGTTGGCAACGTTCCTGTAGACGTGCAAGCCTTCACAAATTTTCAAAGACAAGTAAGTGGACTTCTACTGGTCCGGTTAGAACCGGACGGGAATCTTAAAGGATATTACTGGGATGGGTCCAACTGGGTCTTGAATTACCAGGCGATTTCTGACACGTGTGAAATGCCCAGTCCCTGCGGTTCGTACGGTTTGTGTACACCTGGGTCCGGTTGTTCATGTCTGGATAACCGAACGGTTCATTCCTCCGGTGAGTGTATTACTTCAACCTCAGGTGATTTTTGTCCTGCGGACAAAGCCGACGACTTCTGGGTTCTGCGAAGAAAAGGCGTCGACTTACCGTTCAAAGAGTTAATTCGTTACGAAATGGCGTCGTATTTGGAGCAATGTGAGGACTTATGTGCAAAGAACTGTAGTTGTTGGGGTGCGGTGTATAATAACGCATCCGGGTTTTGTTATATGTTGGATTACCCGATCCAAACTTTATTGGGCGTGGGTGACGAGAGTAAAATGGGTTATTTTAAGGTGAGGGAAGGTGCGGGGAAGAAGAAAATAAAAGCGGGCTTTGGTGTTGGAATTGGAATATTATGTGGGGCCATAGTTATTTTGATCGGGGCAGTCTTATTTGGGAGTTACAAGATTTGTCGGAGAAGAAGAAGGGTTTTGGAAGAGGAAGACGGGGTATCACCCGGCCCGTATAAGAATCTCGGGTCGGCTAGTTTTAGGTCCATTGAGATGTGCAACACTCCTAGATAGATATTATATAATAATAATATTATTATAAAATGATATTATAAAATATTGAAAGTTACGTAAGGGATGACATCATTTTTGGGAGGTGGGAGTTGGATTTGACTAACAGGCTGAGTTGAGGATTGTCACTAACTCTTTTGGTTGGTGGGTGTTGCGTTGCGAGTGAGGACAAATTTGGGGGTTTCTAAATGTTCTCACTTTTTGGAATTAGATGGGACCATGGTCAAAGCTAATCCCGAATGGGATTATTTTTATTTTATTTTATATTTCTTTTTGTATATTTTCTCATTTTATATGCTAGTGGGTGCCGAGGAGAAATTGAGAGTTCATGATCGTGGTGTGGGCGTAACATTGTCTACTATTTGCTTGATTTTGTGTAACATGCTTTATTGAACGAATAAATAAAAGATTTGACTATCTAAGCTACAATATTTGGTCTAATGTTGAGCAAATTCATTAGGTGCTATATGCCTCAATAGCATGGTAATCTTGATTCTTGCATTGAAATATTTCTTATACTTTTATTTGACTAAACCATTTTATTTAATCATTATTTTGATGATTTTTACTTAATTTAAAAAATAAAAATAAAAATATGTTTGATAAACATTAACACACTCACTTTATTACTAAATTGAATATTTTGTGCTTTTATTATATTATAATTTCAAAGCTTTATCCAAAGGTAACAAACTAAATTGCCCTCGAAAATCTCCGGTTGGGCTGGGCTTATGTTGTTCATGGATAGGACTGGCCCATGCTCATGTAGAAAAGAAGAGACCCAACATGACCTACAAGGCTCACCACACAAATTTAAATGGACATGCTAAAATTTTTTTAAAAATAATTTAATTGATATTATAAATATTAATTAATTTAAAATAAAAGAAATAAAATTATTTAATGTATAAATAGATTAAATGAATAATTTTATTTAATATTTATTTATAAAATATAAATTTATAATATATATAATATAATAAGTAAGTTTGCGACAGACACAGGCCAGACCTGGCCCATGATTGGCTCGAGTTTGGCCTGAGCCCGTGATTGGACCTTATCTCCAAAAGAGCTTTACTTTTATCATTTCTAACCTCAATAATTTGATTTTTACCCTAAATTTTGAAATATTATTAAGAAATAACTACTTATAGCTGTTTGGTATTAAGGTGAAAGTATTAAAAATTAAATGTTAACTAAAAAAAATAAAATTATTAGAAATTAATATTATTAAATATTTTTTCAACTACACATAAAAGAAAAAATGAGCATGAGGTAATAAAAAAGGAACAAATGAATGAAATATTATTGTGGTAGTCCTCTGTAGAGTAACATTTTCATCGGCCCAAAATTCGTCATTGGGCTTAAGTAAACCCAGCAAGTTTCGATGGTAAACCTTGTTGACATTCCTCAACGAGAAATGCTCAAAACATTTAAACGAGTTGTACTTCTGTCTCATCCACAATTCGAGTGTAATAAGAATAGCAATGGAGTATTTACAGCAACGCTTTATAAAGTATTATTCCCGTCTGTCGACCGTAAGATTAAAACTTAAACCCTAACAAGGGTGACGCAGAACTTTCAGTGCCTCTAATCATTTGTCGCCAATTCCTGAGTTGCAAGTAAATTTGAAAAATAGATTTCTCTAGTATAGAGATTTTGCCAGATATGCACGATTGTTGATTAATTAATATTCTTGTAAATTAAGTGATATGATTTCGCGTTTCTAAGTGTCTAGAACGAATTTTGTCGCATTTTTTCCTCTTTTATTGCCGAATTTGATGATTTTTTATTGTGATTGTGCCGCGAAATGTACGACTAAACTGCCCAGATGCCACATTGAGTGATATGGTTTGATCTAGTTGTAATTTTGTGTTGTAGTAACCTGGGTTTCGTATTAACTTGAAGATAAGATGAGGTTGGAGAAATGTTGGTTCTGTTCCTCTACTGTATATGCGGGACACGGTATTCAGTTTGTTCGCAATCATTCAAAGGTAAGATTAGTTATTTGTTTCAAGCTTTATCGTTCATTATTTAATTTTCATAATCACGTGTAGGCTGCTTGTTAGTTTTTGATATTTTATTTTATGTTTGGTGATTTAGAGATATGATAGAAACATAGAGTTTCAAATTTTGTTTGGTTCATTTGCTGTCATGGAAACAGTACCTGGGAATTGGGTAGGAAACATGCAATTATTTTGGTCATTGAGAATAGGTGATGTGCTATGTTTTAGTTGTAATCAGTGAAAATAAATATTGTCACCTTTAATGATCATGCAATTGTTAACATAATTTTTGTTATGGCATAACGAAGATGGGTTATGTGTAATAGGCATTGGATAATCTTATCTTTACAGCGGTTGGCAAATGTTATGTTCATCAATCATCACTGGTAGTGCATCTAGCTTCTGTTGACTGATCTTTTTCTAGATTTTTCGATTTTGTAGATCCAAATGCCACAAGAATTTCAAGATGAAAAGAAATCCTCGTAAAGTGAAATGGACCAAGGCCTATAGGCGTTTGCATGGCAAGGACATGTCACGGGTAAATATGTTTGCTTTTATTTTCTAGTTTAGCAATACTTGAGTAGGTTTAGAGAATGATTGGTTGGTGACTTTGTTCTTTTCTTATAATTTTTTTCCTTGTCTCAAGGACTCAACCTTTGAGTTTGAGAGGAAGCGTAATAGGCCAGAGAGATACAACAGAAATCTTGCAGAAAATACTCTAAAGGCCATCAAGAAGATTGATAAAATCAGAGTAGCCAGGGAGGAGAGACACCATAAGCAGAGGTTTGTTATCTTCTCACATTCTTTATTCAAAAGCATATGACTGTTTAATATACTGACATTTAACCGGAAAATTTGGGTAGGTTGAAGGGGAAGAAAGCGAAGGAGCAGAAAGAGGCAGCAATTGAATTGGATCAGGGCATCCACCTGGTCAAAGCCACATCTGTTATTGCACAGGACCAATCTTTTACTCTTCCAAAGATCAAAGTCAAGATCCAAGCACGGGCAGAGGAGAATCAAGCCATGGAAGAAGTTTGGTATTTTTGCTGTTCTCACTCCATTCTTTATATTGCATTTGCCAAAAAATGTCAGTATTCACAACTTTTTGTTTAGGTTTTGAGAAATGGAATGTTTGTGGAATGAATTATTTTGCATGAAATGTCAATTGTACTTGCTTGATAAAACGTTGTAATGATTCTGTTATACCTTCGTTTCATTTCTACATAAGTTTTGTTTTTACTCAAGAGCATATGCTGAGATGTAATTACCAGTTGGGGTTGGCAAACTGCCTCGTGGATTCACTTGTTTAGGCTGTGACTGAATACGTCTTTTGATATACTTGGGATTTCCTGAAGGGACAGAATGGTGTAGAAACTAATTGGATATTTGAAGTCAAATTTCAGGGAAAGTAAAATTTGATTGCAAATTAAGGTAAAACTGTTGGATACATTTGTGCTCTTAGTTTTGAACATGTGTTTGTAGTTTTGATGCATTTGAAGCCATCTATGATTGATAATATCCTGAGCTGTCCTCTTCCAAAATGCTAAAGAATTTTAGGACTGAAAATTGTGAAATTGTAAACTTTTCTCGTATTAAAGGTATTTTGGGATTGTTGTCCGATTAGTTAAGTTTTGTTTGGGATTGAGGTGCTTTAAAGAAGCGTATTAATTAGGTTTTGTTTGGAATCACTATATGTCAAATATAAGTGCAAAAATGAGTGGTCTCTGTTAAAAGTTAGTATTTTAATCAACTATGCTTTTAGAGTTAAATAAGAGCACAAGAGTACCAAAAATAGCCTTAAAACTTTTTGTAAATACTATTTTTACTTGATTGCTAATGTTTACCCCCTCTCATCTATATTTGGTATCTAGTGATTTCATCTCCATAATACGTCAAATGTTTAGGATTGATATGTTGTAAATTTTAATGATGTGACTTATGTGGAAGGGGGAGGGTGAGATAAGTATACATTATAGTGCAAGTGATAAACATGAGCTAACATGAGTTGCTACCTAAAAGTGCATTTTTAACAAACTTTTTAATCTTGTGACATCGAAGTAGTGAATGTTTATAAAATTTTTAATCTTTTGATATCAAGTATAGGCAAGAAAGGTAAATTATAAATATGAGTTATCAAATAAAAGTGAATGTTTGCTAAACACTTTAGTTGCAGTAAGAAATCTTAAACATACATAAAAACTATTTTTTTTGCAATAGGTAAAATCTAAGTTAATATTATGTTATCTATAGTTGTTTATAACTTAGATTTTGAAGGGTCTAATCAAAGGAGCAAGTCGTGTGCTTTGATTATTTTCATCATTCTAGTTTAAATATCATTGCCTCCATCCACCCTTGTTATTTAATTTTGCCATTATCAGACATACATTTCTTCTGCTGGAGACATATTTATGTACCCTTTTTTAATTTCGTATTGGTCCTTTTGTTTGTCTAGATTATTGCCTGCAGAATTGTTTTGCTGAATACAAGACAGAAAAGCTAAGAACTGAAATAATGCAAGAATGTGGTGGAACATGAATCATAGGATTTGCATGTGGCTAAATGTTGTTGCTGTATAAACTTTTTCACTGGAATTATAAGTCGTGAGAAATGATAATACTTGAAGAACAAGGAAATTTCAAAGCCCTTTTATATCTTTTTATTTATTGTTCAATTTTATGCCTGGCCTTGGCTTACTGTGCTGGTTGACCGTTTGCCGATATATATTTATACATGTCGGCTAGATTGGCAGCAGGGGAGTGTTTTTTTTTTTTTTTTAACCTTCGCTGTCTAGAAATCTAAAGGAGGAAACATATTCATGTCATTCAGATTCACTCTCAATTTATAAGCTAAAATTGGAATTCCTTCTTTATAACATGGAACTAATGTCTTCAATTTTAAGGATTGAGGTACCATTTTTCAAGGTGTTCATTGCCAAAATCCTTGCTTTTGAAACTAGAATTACTATGAATTAAAAAGTAAGTAATTCTCTCCAAAATTTAGTGTTTATTTTCTTTCACAATAAGAGACCAAACAAATTAAACTATTTCTTTAAGGACATATAACATATAATATAATTATATCGGTTATGTATATATAAACTAAAATCACGTACAGAGAAGATGTATTACACTAGATTTTCTCCCCCAATTAATTTTGCTAGTGCCCAGTAATTGAAAGCATGGTGAGTTTTTATTCTTTTATTTTTTTTCAGAATGTTATATACAATGTTTTGTTTGGAGTCGGCAGAGGCACGATAAATATGGGCAAAGTATAAGAGAATAAATTCCAATACTCCCAAGTTCAAGAGCTTATTAAACTATGTGAGAAGATGCGTGTAAAGGTGCGCTATAACATCAATAAAGTATACATACATACATACATACATATATATATATATATATATATTTATATAAAAGCTCTATGGTTAAGTAAAAAATGAATACTTTAATTATGCCCTTGACTTGATGATTCATAACAAGCTAAGAATATGTTCGTCGGCTTCTGTTTTATCTCAGGATTCTTGCACGCAATGCATATGTTCATGATAGTACATAATTGCTTCTTCACTTTTCAATTTGGTATATTCCCTTTTTTTTTTTTATTAATTAGCTCTAAGAATTGATAAAAATAAATATGTATATATAAAAATATTATTTCTACAACAATACTGTATTTATTGAATTAAAATATAATTTTATATTTTAACTGATATAAATTTATTAATAATTGTAAATTGGTAATGCATGAGTCAATTATATTCTTTATTATTATTATTATTAAATTTGTACATTAAATAATTTTTGAATATATATATATATATATGTATGTATGAATGTATGTTAGAAAACCTCCATTTAATCTTTTTCTTTTTAGTAAGTAAATTTGGAATGCGTGAGTCAATTATTAACTTCTTTATTTCTTTAATAAACTTGTACAAAGAAAATAACTTTCGAATAATTTCTTTTGTGAAGTAATTTTTCCTTTCTTAAATTTTGTGAAGTAACTTACTAACATAATTTCTTTCTAGAAAACCTCCAATTAATCTTTTTTCTTTTAATAATATATGAACAACTTTTTTTATAATCTTTGTTATGGTTTGGGAAGCAAATTCTAATATTGTAAATGATGAAAATTTTGTTAGTAGGTCCATTATTTTTGTTCATCTTGAATTTTCATTTTTCTTTTTCATATATTTAGTTCTTGACTTCCTATATGATTTACCCTTTTTTCTCCTTGTCATTTCCCATAAATTTGAAAATTGCTTGTAATGGCTGACTAAAGTTGTTGTTTCCTTCACTTAAAAACATTATGAATTTTAGTAGGACCTCAATACATAACTAGTATTCAATGCTTCCGTTGTTGATGGGCAATTACAAAGACAGTGTTCCCTTTATAGGTAAAAAAGGCTACGTTTCAACTTTTAGCTTCAAAGTCATAATGTAATTCATATTAATTAATTTGCATGGGCTTTGCTTCCCCTTCAATGTTAGACTACATGTTGTAAAAGACATTAGTTCTATATATAAGCATTTTTATCACAACTTTTGTTTATTCATAAGAGTCTTGTTTCAAGAGTTGGTGACAAGATATAAAAACTATGTTTGGGTAGCCTCCTTTGTCTTGCTCTAAAACTTTCGAAAGAATTTTAACTAATTAAGTGATAAATGATAATGTGAGATAAGTTCAAAATAATCGAGTGCGATATTTGAGGCCAAAAGTCTTAACAATTTAAAACGCATCTATAAAGATATGAGGACCATTTTGGTCGCTTACACTTCACTTTACTCTCCGGGTGGTTGCTTTGGACACCGAAAAAAGACAAGTGGTTAATCGTTAGATTCTTACGAACAGTATACCCCTCTTTCTTTTGGTGGTTGTTTTTGGGGCCGGCCGAAAGGATGTGAGGTAAGTGGTTGGCTTTTCGTAGATGGTACACCTCCATCAGTTGGGAATTTTTAGGTCCCTTCCTAAATTTCTTAAAATAAATATATCAACTAAGTAAAAAATATATATAAATATAAATGAAAAAATATCATTCATACAAGTGTTTATATGAAAAACTTTTGTACTAGAAGAAAAATCATAGCAACCAAGAACGACGAGAGAAAATTTTATTATGTAAAAATTGTTATAATCACAATTTCAATAATTTTTTCTTACACCCAAATCCTAATTACACTCAATCTCAATAGATCTTATTGTTTCTCTCATTAAAAATTTTTCTACTTTAGAGATTAGTACCTAATCTCAATAGACTTTTACTTCTATAAAAAATTATATACTTTTAAGAATCGTTTTGTATAATATGCTTTACAACTCAAACTTTTGATAAATAGTGAGTAGTAACTTATTTCTATTTTATTTTCTTGTACAAGTCGAACTCTATATAAAATCTTACAAGAAAATTACTTAATCTCTAAAATAATAATTCTACTATAGCTAAGAAACTTTCTAGAAATATAAATTCTTGTTGAAAAAGAAGTTATTTATCGTAACAATCTCCACCTTGGTGAGTTTTTTTAACTTGAGTGAGAAATCATGATGAAATAACATTCTAACATTGTTGCAACCACATAACATATTATCTTTACACTTTTGATATACTCTACCAAAATTCACAAGATCTACAAACTTGTAACAATACTCCACCTACAATTGGGTTTAAATAAGAATCATATCCAACAACATCATGATTCTCATCACATAGAATCATCATACTTTACATAACATTTAGAATCAAATTCTAAGATTTTTTTTCAATGCGCATGTCGATCACTATGCTGAAAAATTATCTACTTCCATGTTTGACATAAATTCCACCACACCTTGCATAACTATCAAACCATGCCATGTGTGCAAAAATGTAAACTGCTCGCAATAACACATTCTTCTCCATGGCAATCTAGTGGTAGGCCATAAAGATATCTTCTTCATATATCTTATACGAAATCACTATCTCTATCTTCTTCATCTATCTTATATGAAATCACAATCTCTTATAGAGATGTGAGACATTACTAGTATCTCCATTTACTGATTTAGAGCCACTTGTCGAACCTCCATTTACTCTTCATTTACTAATTTAGAACTACTTGTCAAACCCGTTCCATTCTCTTTTAGACTATTCATTTTAAGGTGTCCTAGTTTCCACACCCCCAACAAATTCCTTTAGTTTTGAAGTTCCTTTTCTTACCAATTACTAGATGCCAATATAAAATCATCATAAGCTTTATTACTATCACCCTTGTTCTTCAGAGATCAGTGCACCAGTCATTTATTCAAGATTTACAATCTTTGTTCCATACATCAATGTAGGCAACATGTGTTTATAAGAAGGTGGAAGAGATTGGAGAAGTCTCAATGCCTTGTCTTCCTCTTCAATTTTAACTCTAATAGCTTCCAGTTCAGACACGATGCCATTGAAAACATTAAGATGATAAAAAAAAATTCGGACCTTCATTTATTTGCAGAGTATGGAATTGCTCTTTCACAGACAACTGAATGTTTTTTTTT
>JAXCLQ010000003.1:8152180-8162831 GCA_035584115.1 Cedrela odorata
TTTTGTTGTAGGAATGTTTCCTACATTTGCAAGAACGTTTTTCGTCAGGCATAGTCTTATTGCACTAGTCGCCCTCAAATCTAACTCTTCCAAATCTTTATTGCTCATACTAGGTTTACCAGAATCAAGGAACAAGAGTTAGTTTTCCCTTCGATGCCTTATGTTGTCCAGATTGGATCAATATATCCTTAACTTGTATTTGCCACAAGCCAAAATTAATTTTCCCATCGAATTTTTTCACTTCAAACTTTATTTGCTTTGAATATTTACTTGATGACATATTTGTTTTACCCTAGAACCTAAGTTCTTATACAACTTGTTAGAAATTTTTAAGTCCTGCCCTAGATCCCATAGAAAAATATATCAATCAAGGAAAAAAAATAATATAGATGGGAAAAATACCAATCACACAATACAAATGTTTACATGAGATTCTCTTATACTGGAGAAGAACAACGACAACCAAAGACACTCCTATAATGGAGAAGAACTACGACCACCAAAGACGACGAGAGAAAAATTCACTTTGTGAAATTTTTAGAATTACACTCAATAATTTTTCCTTACACCCAAACTCCAATTACACTTAATCTCAATAAATCTTACTCCTAATCTTAATAGATCTTATTGTTTCTCTCACTAGAAATATGTTTACTCCAAACTCCAATTACACTTAATCTCAATAGATCTTACTATTTCTCTCACTAGAAATATGTTTACTCCAGATATTAGTGCTTAATCTCAATAGACTTTTACTCCTTTAAGAAACTATCTCTTCCCAGAGTTCTCAGAATTCGTTTTGTGTAATATGTTTTACAAGTGAACTCAAACTTTTTATATATAATGAGTAGTAACATATTTCTATTCTATTTTCTTGTACAAGTCAAAGTGAACTCAAACTTCCTAATAGTGAGTAGTAACCTATTTCTATTGTATTTTATTGTACAAATCGAGTTCTACATTGAATAAGTAAAATCCTACAAAGAAATTACTTAATCTCTAAAATAAGAATCCTACTACAACCAGAAGATTACTAATAAGAAATAGATTAGCAAACCAATTAGAAATATAAATCCTATATAAATCCTTATTGAAAAAGGAGTTATATATCCTAACACCATTATCCTTGATGGTTACTTTGAGTGCGAATCAAAGATTGGTGGTTAATCGACACTGGTGTAGAATTAACATTGGAAAATAGTATTTGAGACTCACCTCTACTATAGATATTATATGCTTTGGTGCTAAGAATGACGCAATCTTATGAATTTAGAATGTGTTTATAAAGATACAAGGAGTTTCTCCTCGTATAATCTAATAATTTTTCTTAGTAATTTGCATATGATTTATTATTCAAAGTTTATACCAATTCAATTATTATCTTTTAGATAATAACAATTCATGATAAAGTCAATGTACACATATATGAAATAATAATTGCTTTAAAGAATTTATTGCACTAACAACATTCACCGGTATCTTAATAAACTAACATGAGTGTTTAATTATACGCATGCGCGCACACGCACTAATTTTAGAATTGATTGCAATCTAAATAGATAGTGAATATTGAATTTCAATCTATAAATTTTCAATTTATGAATTCTCAATCAATGCATACAATGGGTGATATCCCATTTTTGATATTAAATAAGGTTTTATACACACACATGTTAATTTTATAATTGATTGCAATCTACGTAGACAGTGAATATTGATTTTCAATCTATGAATTTTCAATTTATGAATTCTCAATCTATGTATACAATGGGTGATAGCCCATTTTTTTTTTATATTAAATTAGGTTTTATTTTTTACCTTAACCTTTGGATACTCTAATTTTCATTATTTAGATTTATTATATCCTATTTATTCGTTCGATAAACACCTAGGGCACCACATTTAATTTCTTAGAAAGTTTCTTGTTTTAGGTTGTCTAATCATTTACAAACTAAATATTTTTCTTTATTTAATTAAGTGGCCAACTTGCCTTTTATTTATTTATTTTTATTTTACAGAGATTTGTCTAAGTCGAAATCTCCAACCCTCCTTACCTTCTCAATTTGGTAGTTGCAGTCAGGTGGATCTCGAGATGAACCTAAAATTGGCTATTCACTTTAACTAATATTAACCTACTTCACTCTTACCCTACTAGCTTAAAAATTCCCATGCATTTCATACAACCCTCAAATTTGTCTATCTATGCAATATTTTTACAAGTGTCTATCTCTTCAATCTTCCTTTCAAAATAAAATATTCAACTACTACGTAACAAAGATTTTAAATTTGAATAATATTAAACTTTTTACGTGCATCTTAATATTTATCTCATGTGATAACACGCCTTTCATCTATTAGGTAATGAAAATTAATTATTTTATAAATAGTAAAATTTATTATTTAATTAATAAAATACCATATAACCAATTGAGCTACAATTGAGATAATTACTTGGGATGTCTACAGTATTACTTTTTTTCATATACAATATTTTAAAAATTTTATAGAAATTTGAAGTTATAATTTTAATTTTTGTACCAAAATTTTAAATCAAAATTTCAATTTTTGCATTCAAATCCTTAAATTTTCTATTGTTAATTGTGACTCTACATTGATCACATGTCCCATCTTCATAAATCATTTTATACACATGCAAGGCATGATTGTACTATGCAACTATATATATATATATAGCATTAGTGACTTCTACTTACAAAATTTAAAAAATTGTTTGATAAATATAATTTATAATAAAATTTATTCTTTTTTTTTTTGCTAATATTTAATATTTTTTAATTTTATATCATAATTATTATGACTTTAAAATCTTATTTTATTTCAAATTGAAAATACTTTTAGATTACTTTCCCTTAAAATACTTAAGTTTGTCACATTTTCGTAAATTCATTGTGAAATTAATTAATTTGCCCACACTGTAACCGTATTCTTTGTTTATTACAATCAATTTATATCCTTATTGTATTAATTTGGGTTCTCTACTTGCGAATGAAACTTTTTTGAAATAAATAATGTACATTTTAGAAGAGATGGGAGGTTATACGGATCCTTCAATCAGAGTTGTCTTTGCTTGTAGTAGGTGAATCTGAAGTCAGATTTTAATTCATGGGCCCAGCAATCACTATCATCAATTCATGATTATCACCATCTGCTGATCCCGTGTTATCCAATTGCATTTATTCTTTTAACTTCGGGTTTTCATCAAAGTCTGTCTTCTCGTTAATATTTTTCTTGATTTTAATAAGTTTAATTTAAAAATAAAATAACCTTACCCAGTTTGTGTTTCCTAACCTTTTTTTTTATATATATATATTGCTAGGGCAGATCAGGTCAACTCTTGTTTATGATAATTTTATTATGTTGTAACTGAAACAACGAGTAAAATAAAATAAAAAAATTAAGCTTTGGTCTTCTCCCTTCTTTAATTTTCATGAAGGAAAATTAGGTTTAACATAATTGTATTCATTTTTACTACTGATGTTCTGTATTGATTTATTTTTTTAAAAAAGAATTCTTACAATTATGATTTATGGTAGTGCTAGAAATCAGAAAAGACAGTTCACATGGGAACACACACAGAAAACATTACCCTTCTTTTGTCACCTTCAATCTTTCCTTCTTTCTATTATCTTGAATAGCGTACACAAGGATGATTAATCCTCCAATCATTCCTATTTCTTCTGTTATGGGCAAGGTAGAGTAACACCTGTATATTACAAATACATCCAAAGGAAACCACATTCAGTTTTCATCTTTCCTCTGATCATCTTTTTCTTCCTTTGTTTTTCCCTACAATATGAGGAGTATAGCAACTTGTTACAGTGAACATGCCATTAAAGTTTCTGATTCTTATTGTTCAGGTCCTTCCAGACAGGCTTATCTTTCTCCAAATTTGATCCATTCAATTCCAAATTCAGTTACTTGTATATACAAAGCCAATCTTTCTTGTCAGAAGCAGCAGCTCCTTATAACACTCACATGGTTGTATAATTTTATGGGCAAAGGTTTCACAATTAATGTCTGCGATGGAAACTTCTCCTCTCCATCCAAATTTGATTTAAATTCTCACCAATTGAGAGATAGCAAAGGCACCAAAAGTTTCCAATCTGGTAATTCAAAGATTGAAGTTTTCTGGGATCTTTCCAATGCTCAGTTTGACAATGGACCTGAACCAAGCCAAGAGTTTTATATAATTGTTTTGGTCAACTCAGAACTTATTCTATTTCTCGGAAACATGGATGATGAAGAGCTTCAAGTTAAGAAACTCAAATCAGATTTCCCACTTGGAAAATTCTCATTAGTTTCAAGACGTGAGCATTTTTCTGGCACTGCTGTGTGTTCTTCCAAAGTACAGTTCTGTGATGCAGGAACTGCGCATGATATTCTGATAACGTGTAGTGGAGAAGAAGAAGGATCAAGGAATCCAGTTTTATCAGTTTGTATAGATAACAAAATGATTTTTCAAGTAAAGAGATTGAGATGGAATTTCAGAGGAAACCAGATAATATTTTTGGATGGTTTGTTGGTAGATATGATGTGGGATGTGCATGACTGGTTTTTTAAGGAAACAAATACAAGCTCTGGCTGTGCAGTTTTCATGTTTCGGACAAGAAGTGGATTGGACAGCAGACTTTGGTTGGAAGAGAAGAATTTAAAGCAGAAAGGAAGCGATTTGTCTGATCAGTTCTCCTTGTTGATCTGCGCCTGTAAGAGCCATGACTAAATGCTTTGTTTTATTTTTATTTTTCTCTAATTCTTGATCTAAATTTGTTTGTCTTATAATTAACGAATTTAAATATTCTAGGAGTTGGAATATGTTTAATCTTTCTGAATATAAGAACATATGCTTATCTTAAAATGGGGAAAATTGAGTTTTAGAGTTGTGGAGGTTGAATTGTACATGGAAGTATATCTGCAATCAATTGTCTGCTTATCTCTTTCCTCTTTTGCACTTAATTTTCTGCTTCTGGGTAATTGCTTCCTGTAATTATGAGAAGATCAATTACTTTGATTTCTAATTTTCTCTTTCGATAAGGGAATAGCCAAGTTAATTGATCTTTTGTCCTAAAAATATAAGATTAACGAACTTTTTTAACATAATTTATTTAACTTTTATTTACAAATCGATAAAATAGAATATAAATGTTTGATAATTTATTAGTATTATTATTATTATTTTAAAATATATATATATGTGTTCTAAAGTTAGAATACTGTACATCTTTATGAAGCTCTTTTATGTTTGGTCATGGCTTCAGTCCGTTGGGATTTGGGACAAATGTAAAGAACATTATGGGCTCGTTCCTCCTTCAGTGGTACACAAATATTTTATGTAAATTACTGGCAGTAACTGGTGAAGAGTTAAACTGAACAAAAATTTAATTTTCTTTGACCATGAGGAGGAAGGAGAAAAGTTAATTAAGTTTCGCCATGAGATGGGAGCTGGTGTACCCACTACCAAACGAACCGGTCCAACCATATATTATATAACTGGCATATTCAATTCGGTTTTAATCGAATTCAGTTTCATCGTCGTTTTAGTCATTGAAAACCGAAAATATCGATTTTATTTTCAATGTGGATGTTAAAAGATAGATGAAACTGAATTAAATCTGTTTCTTATTTTTGTTGATGAATATAGCACTTTTATTATTGGAGGCTTGGGATTTATTTTTTTCTTATAAAGTTAAAAAAAAAAATTAGGTAAAGTAATTTTAATAAGATTATTTAATAATATAATTTATCTATTTTTTTTAATTTTTAGTTCTCATTATTAAAATTTTATTTTTCCTATTGTAATTACTATAATAATTGACCAATTTGAAAACAATAGTACTGGTCATAATATTTTATTAAATAAACAAAAAATGAATAAATAAAAATCATAAAATTTTATCAAGAGTTCTACCATTGTCATATGTCTTATATTTATAAGAGTAAGAAATAAAAAATTATATGAAAGACATGTGGCTATTACACAATACTACCACATTAATTTATATAGTTACAATTAATTTATATAGTTACAATTTGTGTAGAAATTTGTATCTCTAATATTATTATTTTATTTACTAGATATGTGAATAAATAAATATA
This sequence comes from Cedrela odorata, assembly GCA_035584115.1. Classification (NCBI taxonomy): domain Eukaryota; kingdom Viridiplantae; phylum Streptophyta; class Magnoliopsida; order Sapindales; family Meliaceae; genus Cedrela; species Cedrela odorata. Next base: position 8,158,295 of record JAXCLQ010000003.1, read on the forward strand.
CAATTTTATTAAATAAATACATAAAATATTTATTCTTAAGTTCATTTATATTTGTCATATAAAAATAAATAATATAAAAATGTCATAGACAGACACGTGAGAAAAGAGGTTATAAAGAAAATAATAATTATTAAAAAAAAAAATTGTTAAAGCCTTCCCTATAATATATGAATATATCTCAATTTAGAACCTAAAACTTTTATCATCTAAACACATATAAATTCAAAGTCAATTACTTCCTCCAACTACTACAACAGCAATATGGAGGCCGCGTGCAACCATTAACTGGAACTAAAATAATTATCATCGTAAATAAGAATATATGTATATATGATACTAACTTGAAATCACTACAAATATACAAGATTTCTAACAAAATCTTTAATTATCAAGCTTATATATAAACATCGAGGAACCAAAAATATATGCAAAATTATTCCTTCAAAACTATACACAACTGACTCACCGTTACATATTCAACAACAAAAAATATATCAAAAGTATTACGTTGAAATTAATATTCAAGTCTTCTTTAGAATTTTATCTCCAACCATTATCAAAACTTGAAAAGTAGGGTTTAGTTAGTGTCTAGAAGATAATCATATACGAATGAGATTTTCAATGTATAAAATAATTTCTAGTGTAATATATATTTTTCTAAAAGATGTTAACACTAAATATATTTATAAAGGATTATATAAATAATGAGAATCAACAATAATCTATAAAGCATAGCTAAAGTTCTAAAACAAAAATTTATGTTTCCAATAAATTTATTACAACTTGACATGAAATGAGTCATCATTACAATTTATTTACTCAATTACTTTATTCAAATGTCACTAACAAGTGTCAAGCGTAATTTTGGGGGTATATGCTTAAGGATCATCATCCATAAAGCATAACAAAATCCGCACCAACTCCTTCTTAGAGTTTAGGATTAATCTTGCTAAATACACGTGCTTCTCTGCTTTCAAATTTTTTTTTTCATAATTCTTACAAAATAAAATTTTATAAAATAAATATAAACGACATTAGGCTTTCATTATTATCACACATCGAGACTTTGTGCTTTACCAAAACATGTATACATCATGTACATTATATATACACATATGTATCTGTTTAATATATATATATATATATATAAACATGACACACTTAAAAAGATGACTTATGCAGTTTGTATATAGTGGTCCCAATTTCATATTTAAAAACTGTATACTGCACGAATCTTGTGCGCTCTAAGAAAAATAGAAAAAATGAGAAAATGGAACTTGCAACTTAGTGAGTGAATATAATTTATAAGAAAATATGTTTTTATAAATAATTATAAAATTTATTAAATCATGCATAAATTAAGTATCAATTACATACTAAAAATAATTTACAATACAATTAATCAAAAATTACACAAAACTAGTGCTTAAGGAAACATATCATATTTGACAGAATCACCCTCGCCTAAGTGAGAAAGTTATAATCATACTCGGTAACTTTGTATCATCGCCCAAGTAGACTGTAAACCATAATAATTTTATACACTTGTATTTAAATGAGTCCCAATGATCATGCTATAATCACTAGAGAGAATGGGTACATGTTTTATGTTTTTTTTAACAATCACAACCAATATTCTAATGTATCATAATCACTTAACACAATCACTAAATATTGCACATAGAACGCACAAAAAATAAATATTACTTTTACGAAATATACTATTTCACAAATAATTTATGTATCAAACATATGATATAAATGTTTAAAATTATAATTTCTTATTAAATTACTCATGAACGTGAACAAATATAATCACATGAAATTCAATTATAATATAATTTACTGTATTAAAAATATATAATAATTCAAAAATATTTACTCATTACCCGTTGATCAATCTTGAAAAATTTCAGGGTCTCTTAGATTTTTTATTGCTACACTAGCTCCTAAACACATACAGTTTAAAAACTAGTTGTTAAAACTGATTCAGAATATGATATATATTGTAAATACAAGAACAAAACTAACCTGGTTTTGTAAAGATATCATTCATTAAATTTTTAGATATAAATGCAACTACCCGATTGTATTATTCATAATTTCCTTCTTTTTAGCTATAATAATTTTCCCTATTTCTATTTTTCTTTTATTTCTTTTTCTTTCTCCATCTGCTCTTTTTCTTACTTCTGCTTTCTGTTTGCACTCAATTTTTATTTCAATTGCAAACTAAAATTGAAGCAATCATATAGAATATATATAAATACACACACCGACGACCGACTTAATTGGAAAGCAAGCAGCTTATACCTGCATGGTTCATCCTTGGTTGTTGCCATGTGTTACAAAACATGTAACCAATTGTACTTTTCTGTCATTAGTTTTAAAGCCTGCCGCCCGTGATTTCATCTTTTGCTGGGTTTCACCGTGGGATTGAAATCAAATTCAAGTTCAAGGTAATTAAACAATCAAGGCCTCGTACTATTCCATTTCTTAGGCACACGTAGTAATTAAAAATAAAATACATACATTTAATAAAACAATAGAAACATAATTTTATTTGATGAGACTAACCACATTTGAAGAATTAGATTCAACTTCCAATGGCCACAAACCTGTCTCTTGCCAACTTAATTACCTCTAAGATTGCTAATGCTTCCGCAAACTCAACATCTCTTGTAAAAGGTTTCTTCTTAACAAGTACAATCATTATTTCTCCTTTTTGATTTCTTATAATTGCTCCCATTCCTGTTAAACCTTCCACTATATTGATGACAATATCTGTATTAATCTTAAAAGAAGAATTTGTAAGAGGAGTCCTTCCATGAATCAATGATTTAATTGCTAAACTATAAGACTTGATTAGTTTCTAGCATATGGACCAAGAAAAATAACAAAAAGTTCCAACTCATCTTTCTCCAAATTCTAGCAAATTTTAGCTACAAAGTTGCTAAAAGTGCTTAGAAGCCGGCTTTTAACCAATGACTTAAAATAGAGTGTTTCCACAGCGCAAATTTATAATCCACCAGCACATGGAAAGTAACTTCTTTTGTAAATCCACACAACGAGCACGTATCTTCTAGCAAGTTGCAGGCAGAGCATCTTTTACTACCCTCCAAAAGAAAGTTATAATCTTGGGAGGGATAAAAGGTACCAATTTGTTTCCACTAACCTTATTGCTTAAAAACGCTGGATGGCATATCAAGGAACTTTATAGCCAAGGCTAACTGATAACCACTTTTAACAATGTATGCACTTTTTTTTTTTTTTATTTTATTGTAATGCTATAAAACTTGGTCTTCAATAGGATATTGTAGGGGAGGGATTTGAAGAATAATCTCAACATTTTCTGGTAAAAATAATCTATTATTGTCAACAAAGTCTGCCACCTTTGATTCTACTAGAAAAGCATGAAGAACTGTTAGTTTAAAAGTGTTAGGCTTTGAAAGCTAATTGTGACAATAAATTGAAACAGATTCTTCACTACCTATTCTCCATCGTTTATCTGCCTCAATTATCTTCTTACCCCGCATCAAAGTACGCCAACTATATCGAGGATTAATAACCATCTTGCTATCAAAAACACTTCTATATGAAAAATATCCAACCTTCAATATATTTCTGCTCATCCCTGTGGTAAAGTGCTAGTTTGTGATGTAAAGGAAGGATATTTATCTTGAATGAATTCAAGGCGAGCATATCTCACAAGGTGTATGTCACATATACTTTAGAAGAATTCACCTAAGTGAGAGTCATCATGAGGCCGTAACCATGGGAATTGAGCTATTCTCCTAAAATTCTAATGAGAATCAAGATATGAGCCATAATCATTAATAATGTAAACTCGTTAAAACCAAGTATTTGTCACTATTATGCATGTGGTAATTGAAATTTGGTCAAAAGAACTTAATTCAAGACATAGTTTACTCTAATACTTTTAATGAATATTACTAACACCAAGTATAAGTTGAAGCCCAAAAGGCACTTACACCAATTGCATAATAGAATATTGCAAATATATGTATATATGTATTTTTAAGTTTTTCAAACCTTTGTGGGGGATTGTTGGAGATAAAGGTTTAAAAAACTTCATTATTACTATATTTATTTTAAATTTTTGTAATAATATTTGGGAGTTACAAAAACTTTAATTATCTTAATAAACTCTATGGAAGATATGATTTCTAAATTCTAAATTTTAATTATAGAGATTAAAGTCAGTAAGAGTTACAAATCTTTTAAATTTAAATTGGCAATGTTTTAAATACGTAAACTAAACACTATTATATAGATTTTTGCTATCTATTTTACTCTCTATATTGCAAACACTATTTTCTTACAACTACAATTTTAAAGACTTGATATTTTCTTTTTGTTGATTGTGCTCATAAAAAAAAAAAAAAATCATTGAGAGTTAGAGTTTTATCTTGGAGTTGAAGAAATTCGTCAATACTTACACAAGAGAATGACTTTTTGATTTTAGGATAATGCAATGCTTGACTCCTTTTCTAAGGTCATATTTTTCTAATTATTTTTA
>JAXCLQ010000003.1:8172198-8244173 GCA_035584115.1 Cedrela odorata
TAATCATAATGATAGCGGAAGCTAATTTATGTGTCTTAGTTCATTGTATTAAATGTCATAAATTACATGTAGGATAGGAATATACCTACATGGTTTGTGTAGTTATTAAAAGAAATCCATAAATCTTAATGAATCCTTTAATGTTTTAACTTTGCATGGGAACATAGCAGTTAAGCCTTATAGGGTATTTTCCTTAGACCTCGGGAGGGGCTATGTGAATAATTTAGGCATACTCAACTAGCAACTAAATAATTAATTCTTATTAAAAAGAACAAAGAGGAAGGACTAAATAATGAAGGTGAAATCATAACCCTAGAGTTTTTAACCTATTAATTTCATCACATTTATTTTATTTGCATTTAAATTTATTTTTAATTGTCCATCCATCAAATTTCGTTAGCCAAATAAAATCTAGGTTATGCCAAGTCTTGAGAATTAATTTACAACAATTCTCGTGGGACGATTTTATCTCATCACTCTATTACTTGTTCGACTCGTACACTTGCGATTTTGCACAACAGTATATAATAATGATTGATTAAATAAGTATGAGAATGGGGTGTTACACATGGTTTATCAATATTCTTGATGAAACCAAACGATTTGACTGTATCATCGAATCGTATGTTCTAGCTTCTAAAAACTTGCTTTAATCCATAAATGAATTTATGCACTTACACACCTTATGACTATCATCAGATGCAACAAACCTAACGGGTTGTTGCATGTATATGGTCTCTTCAATAAAACCATTAAAGAAGGCTATCTTCACATCTATCTGCCATATCTCATAGTCATAATAAATTGCAATAGCAAGTAATATCCAAATGGATTTTTGCATGGCTACTGGCAAAAATGTTTCATCGAAATCAATCCCTTGTTTCTTATTATAACCCTTTGCCACCAACCTAACTTTAAAAGTCTCTACTTTTTCATCTTTGTCTAATTTTCGTTTGTAAACCCATTTACAAACGATAAGAACAAATCCTTCTGGTGGACCAATAATTGACCACACATGATTATCATACATGAATTCCATTTCAACTTTCATGGCTTCAAGCAATCTTTCAAAATCGATATCTAATATCGCTTCTTCATAGGTTCTAGGATCTTCCCTCTGTATATCTTCTCCTATCATAAATATTCAAAATCATTTTCAGAAAGGAAATAATATCTCTGAGGAGGGCGAGATATCCTCGTAGATCTACAAATTGTTCGGCCTACAGAAGACTGAGGATCAAATTGAACTAGCTCATCAACATGAACTAGTTCATCTGCATCAACAGGCTCATCCATCTAAGGTTAATCATTATTAAGCTTTCTAGACTTCTCTGAAAGCTTAACATTTCTACCTACACCACTGTCATCTATGAACTCATTTTCAAGGAAGTTAGCGTGTCTACTGATTAAAATTCTTTAATCAGCATAAAAGTAGAAATAATATCCTAAACTATCTTTAGGATATCCAATGAATCGACATTTCTCAGACTTAGCATCCAGCTTCCTAGTGTTAACTACTTTAATATAAGCTGGACATCCCCAAGGCTTCATATAATTAAAGCTTGGAAGCTTCCCATGCCATATCTCATATGGTGTCTTGGGAACTGCTTTAGATGAAGTCCTGTTCAAGATGTAAATTGTAATATTTATGGCATATCCCCAAAGATATATAGGTAAGTCTGTGAAGCTCATCATGGATTGTACCATATCTAATAAAGTACAATTCCTCTTTTCCGATTTACCATTATGCTGTGGTGTATAAAGAGGTGTAAGCTGAGAAAGTATACCATTAATTTTAAGAAATTCTAGAAATTCAGTACTTAAGTATTCACCTCCACGATCAATCGTAAAATCTTAATACTCTTTCCTAATTGTTTCTCTACTTCAACTCTGAATTCTTTATACTTTTCAAAAGATTCAGATTTGTACTTCAATAAGTACTTATAACCATACCATGAATGATCATCAGTAAAGGTTATGAAGTATGAGAAACCTCTTCTGGCCATTTCATTAAATGGACCACATACATCAGCATGTATTAATTCAAAAACTTCACTGGCTCTCTTCCCTTGCCCAACAAAGGGTGATTTAGTCATCTTACCTTAAAGACATGATTCACAAGTTGAATAAGGTTCAAAACCCAATAAACATATCAGTCCATCACTACCCATCTTCATAATCCTTTTATTTTCAATATGACCTAATCTATAATGCCAAATAAGTTTAGAATTAAGTTCATTTCTAGATCTTTTCTTATTAATAGTATTAGTCATGTTAATCTCATTAGTCTCAAGAACATATAAACCATTTACATTCAAGCCAGTGCCAATCAATTTATTTCTCAAATAAATACAACATTTACATCCATCAAGCATAAAAGAGTAACCATATTTATAAAACTAATGGATAAACAAAATGCTTCTATTGGCAGTATCAAAATACAATGTTTTGTACAATACAAAAATATGACCCGAAGGCAGAATATTTTTGCAAGTCCTTGAGTAAGTGGTAGTAACTGTTACTCCATTTGCTATCTTCAGTGTCACTGCACCCTTCTCTAGTAACTGTTTACTATGAAGGTCCTATAACGACATACAAATATGAGAAGTGGCAGCTGAATCAATTATCCAGCTATTTGAATTTGAAATAACATTTATTTTAGTTTCTGTAACATGACATGAAAACGTACCTTGCGCCTTCTTTGTCTCAGACTCTCCATGTAAAGAGGACAGTTCCTCTTCCAATGTTCAAACTTCTTACAATGTCCAATCTTCTTACAATGATGACACTCATCATTGGCTTGGCTACTGGTAACTTGTTTGACTTTACCCTTCTTCTTCTTGGAAAATCTTCTTTTCGATCTAACCCTGGAGGCCTTCTGGTCTTTACTCTTTGATGTCTTACCGTAAGACACCATAGCAAGAACAGTCTCATTCCCTTTACCCTTAGAGACTCTCTTATAAAATAAAATAATTTCATTCATAAGTTCAGGAAGAGTACGTGACAGTTTGCTTATATGATAATTGGTAACAAACTAGTTAAAACTAGATGGGAGTGACTAAAGGATCAAATTCGTCTGTAATTTAAAATCCACAGAAAACCCCCAAGAGGCTAGCTGACCTATGAGATTTATCATCTTCATAAGACGAGACTCCGGAGGCACTTTCGGACTAAGCTTCATTCCAAATAAAGTAGTGGACAACTTGTACCACCTATAACTAGAACTCTCCCCAAACAAATCCACCAAAGAAAGATAGATCGCTGAGGCATCCTCCATGTCCTCATGCTGAGTCTGCAAGTCATCACTCATGGACGCCAACATATACGATCTAGCCTTTAGATTATCATCCTTCTATTTCTTGAAGGTATCCTTCTCCTCTGATGTAGTCTCCTCTGGAAGGGACTTGGGCATAAGCCCTTAAAGAACGTAGCCAATTCTCTCAAAATCCAGAACAATTCTTATATTCCAATACCAAACCTTAAAGTTAAGTCCGGTAAGCCTATGGGTATCTAGGATTTTGAGAAGAGGGTTACTCATTATTCTCCCACTAGAAAAAAGATCTACAAAAAACAAAAATACATCAGAATGTATTACAATCTATATCATACTATTTAGTTCTGAACTTTAAACAAAATAGTTCTCCCACTACTTCAATTATATCTAATACTCCCTTAATGAGAAAACTATAATCAAATTATAGGTTTTCCTGGGTGATTATATTCTCATCAAATTCATAAAACCTCACCTAATAGATATTGGTTAAGCAAGCCCAATAAGTCAAAAACTCATTTCTGTTTGTAACTCTTTATAAAATATTATCAATCTTTCTCTAAGAAAAGACACCTCACCTAACAGATATTGGTGCCTCAACCTAGTTAGGCTAGACCTAACGTTTTTTCTTGAATAGGAATGAAATCAAACCCCTCACCTAACAAATATTGAAAGCCAAAGACCCCCTATCAAGAAACAGGTCAGATAGACTACAACACCTCATAAGGGCCTTTACCTAACAGATATTGGGTTATGCCATCTAAAATACTTATAACCTACCGACTGCATTGAAAGGATTAAACCTAATATTAAAATAGGAAGATTTTCATTTTAGATCTCAATTTAATAAATTAACAAATTAATTTATTAGAATCATCATTCAATTTAATTTTAATTCAGAGTATATAATTATTATTATTTTTGCAATCATTTCACAAATGTTCACATGACATTTCTAATTAAATAATATCAAACATTATTTATTCTAATCATATTTCAAAATTACAATTATACATGCATCTCATGTATTTTGACATGGTATTTATAATTTAATTAAATTAAATACAAATACATATTCAAAAAACACCAATATATGCATTAACATACTAACACAAAATTTAATTATCTCAAGAATTAATTTACCATAATTAAACAACATCCAAAATACATACAACACTTGTACATATATTTTCATGCAACAAATATTTTAATCACATTAAAATATTCAGTCTTAGCAAGTCATATTTTCTAAATCAAACTTAACATTTTCATGCTCTCAAATATACTCAATATATTCATATACATATTAACACAATATTTAATCAAATTAATACATTGTATTAACATATATATATTCTTAAAAACATAACAAATCAAATTCTCATGCTTTTAATAATATTATTATCACATAATAACATTAAGAGCATATATAATGATAATTCCATATTATCAATTTCCAAGGCCACAACAAACACCATATGAACATAATCAACTCCCAACACATATTTTAAAACAAGCAACCATACACATTACGTGGCTCTAATACCGCCGAGAGGAAGCTACAGCCATCACACAGACTGTGCGAAAAGATCCCAAAAAACCACGACATGTTCATATGTATATTTTAAAATTTTAAACATTTAAACAAAAATAACAAATTAGAAGTCATACTTCTTCAAGTTGTTATCCAAAATAGCAAATAAAGCTCCTCACTTGCCTTCAAGTGTATTCACACATCAGATTAGCGAAGACGGTTTTGGTTTCGTGATAGGATTACTAAGTAATTGATATTAGCTTTACTAAGCCAATATTTGTTACTCTCTTATGCCACAAGCACACACCTGTAGGCTTTTCTTTCTTTTGTTTCTTTTCAAAACAAAGCAAAATAAGCTAACTCAAATAAAATTGAAGCTCTTGGTTTTTCTTGTAAAACAAAGTAGCATCACTTGTTTTCTTTCAAAAATAAGCTCTTGGTTTTAACAAAGAAAAGTAGCATTCAATTTTGAAATTCAACTCTCGGTTTTAGTTAATGAAAATGTAGCATCACACATGCATTAGGCAAAAGCTTTTATATCATTAAAAAAGACTTAACAATTAAGTCTTCTTTAGCAATTCAATTTGGAATTGAATTCCATACGTGTAACATTTACATTTGCCTTTGTCTTTCATCAAATGAAATATTGCCATGTGTGTTGTAAATTGCAAATTGAAGTCAATTTCAATTTGAACTCTTTCTTAAACGTAAACACCTTTTCAATTTCAAAATTAAGCTTAAATTCTCAATGCCATATGTTTAACTTTGATTGGTAGTTTAATTAAACATTAATCAAATTAATATTATAATATAATATATATTAATCAAATTAATATATTAATATATTATAAGATATATATATATATAGATATATATACATATACATATATTATATTATATCATTACTTTAATAATATTATATTATTATTACTTTAATAATAATATAAATATATAATGATTATTTTATTATTACTTTAATCAATATTAAAGTATTATATCTATATATAACAATATTAAAAATATCTGTAAATCATATTTACGTTGTCCTATAAATTACCGAAATATTTTTCATGCATACGGGTGCTAGTACATCCTAGCCGGGAAATATATTCTTTACAATAAAGAATCAAATTGTTATCCGATCAAAGTATTGTAACAATATCATTAACTAATTAATGATTATTGTATAATAGCAATTACCATCATCATCAAGTAACCAACTAATGTGTGTAACCCCTTGGTTCATTGTAAGCTGGACATATGTAGATACTAACTCTTTTGGTATCTCTTCGGTACAATATTTGTAACCAAAGTTTTCAATAATCATGAGTGAGCTCTAGCAAGATGTCATGACCCCCAGATATAGATGAATTAATATACTAGATAAACCTATATAGTCGTATGTGCATATAATAAAGTTCTTCTGCTATCGACTTCTAATCAAGTGTGGGTCATGGTATCGTCAAACCTCTAACTAAATCATAGGATCAGAACCTCAGTCATATACAGGATTCATATATCCGCAAAACACCTTTTCGAACATACTTGCTTTGGCCAAAGACTTAATTCCCGCGTATGACAATTCCACTTAGGATCTCAAGCTCTAACATGTGAGCCAGCAGATTCTATATTGGTTATCACCTATCCTCATATACTTAAATACATTGCAAGTAAGTTTCTTTCACCAAGAATGGCAAGCTCGATGCTATATACACAAGTGAATGATATGTCTCAGTGCAGAGGACAACCATGACACCTTAAGTCAAAGGATTAGTGTTACACTAGTACGGCTGTATGACGTATCATTGACTATAGATAATCACCCATGTGATTCGTCACATTCAGTCACGTTCATTTACACATTCTTCAACGTATTACTATGTTTATGCTCTTGTGACATGAGACTAATTGCCCAACTATTAACATCCAATACTAATCATTTGCAGCATCAAATATGTTAGTCATACAATGTCATACTCTCATATAACATTACCTCAACCGAAAACTGATTCAGATGTATTTAAATCTTAGACTCTGTACTTATATCTATAACTCTTTTGTAGATAGAGTCCTGATATCATAATACATCACAGAATCTCATTCTTCATTTTACATATACAATATAAATCAGCAACTAAACATCCAAAATGATATAATAGCAAATTTATTAATCGTAAACTAATTTACAATTAATTACAAAAATATATATATGGATAGAATGATATCCCTAAATTGTATGACACGATTGGTTCTAGGGCTAATCCTAACATCTATTCATTTTTTTGCCAATAAGTATTGATACATTCATTAAAAGAATCAATACTCGTACCTTCATAGGCAAAAATATCAATAACTCTTCAAGAAAAATCAATACCTCTTCTCAAATCCTAGAACATATCGATATTTTCTTTAAATGTATCGATACTTTTACGCGATTTCACATTTAAATAGTGTAAAATCTAGAAACTCTCACACTCACTCAAGACTTTATGTCTTTGAAATCAAAAACCCTAGCTTTCTGAATCTCTCAAATCCTCCAAGAACAAACTCGAAAATGCCTAAAACAAAGAACCCTGAAGTTATTCAACGTAAAAGACCAAGAATGCATAAGGCCTCATCCTCAAATCCCAACTTCCCAAATACTGAGGCCGAGGATCGATACCTCAACTTCTTTCTCAACAAAAAGGTCGCACCAGGTAGAGTAATTGACTTCAACCTCTTTGAGTCCATTAATTTTTCATACCTTAGTACGTTTGAAGACTTTAGATAGACTCATTACCTAAAGCAAAAAGGAACTTGCTTCGACAACCTAATGAAGATGTTCTATGCAAACATAAATGCCAAGGATCCTCATTCAGGAAAAGTGAGGATGATAAAATTTACAAGTTCGGTTCGAAGACACCCTTTCCAAGTTAATGCAAGCATCATATCAAGAGTAATTCATGTACCGGAGGATGGAATTCATTATTCAACATGAATTTTTCAGCCATTGGAGGCTTGCTGAGTGATTTTTAAAAACCTGAACATGACAGAGGTGGACAACAAACCAGTTAGACACAAACTTCACGAGCGAATCCTTCACCTCATCGTCTCTTACAACCTCAACGCTCACTTTGAACATTTTTCAAAAATGACTTACGAACATGTGGTGGATGCAGAGCATCATGGAAGGGAAGAGATCAAACTTAGTATCATGGATTCTCAATGCCATAGTGAGGACAACAATGTCAAAGGCGGGCCATTTGCATCATGGCTACGTCATTTCGGCCATAATCCGCGTCTTCCATGTATATATGTAGAGGCAGAGACAGACACCATTGAGCCCCTAGCAGCCACGATGCTATCAGAGACCACTCTCTGCCATATACATTACGAGCTTATGGCAAGTGGTGAGTGGGTACTTCAAGCTCAATACCAACATTTAGTACCTAAGACGATCAACCGGCTCTAGTACATTCTTCCCCAATGCTTGCTCTAGCATCAATATCTCCTCCTTCCTCATCTCAGACAGCAACAAGATCTCATGCACCTCCTCCTGAGGCAATAATGACCATCTTGGAGGACATAAGGGCCAAGATGACACGAATGAAAGAGTAGGTGGACAATGCAATGAACAGTTTCAATGAGCAACTCACAGGGCTTGAGACCCTGGTGACCACGCAAATGCATAAAATTGAAGAACACTTGGCATGGGGTGACTAAGGCATTACTCAATTGGGCAAGTTTGGACTCTAATTTCGGGATAAAACTCGACATTTCATGCAAAGCTTGGCCAGGATAGCCACACCTCCAGTGTATCGCAGACCAACGACCTCTTCCTCCAAACCATGACCTCCTCCTCAAGCCTCACAACCTAGTACATCTCATCCTATCAACTTAGATGTCAATAGCGATAATTTAGAAGATATAATCCTAGGCATCTTGTAGAAACATTTTTCTTTGTTAATTGTTGGATATATATGTAATCTTTGTTTATGAAATAGTTATGATGTTATGTGTTAAACTATATGCACTATCTTGTTGACCTTATGTTTAATGAAACTTTTATGTTTTTTATACTTGCATGAATCCTTCCATTTTTATTTTCTTCTTTGATTGCTGACAAAAAGGGGTAGAAGCAATCTAAATTGAAATTTTAATTTAAATATAAATTAGAAACTTAATAACATTAAAAGGGAGAACTAAAGGAATACATTTTATGGGTAGTAAGATAACATTTTTTAAACATAACAAAAAGGGAGAGAAATAACAAGAGGGGGAAAAGTAACTTTAAGAATGAGTAAAATCCTTAAGATACTCTTTGTTTTGTCATCATCAAAAAAGGGGGAGATTGATGTATCATGTTAGTAATTTAAAAGTGAAATTGATAATATCATAATATATGAAATGTGTTTTTGAAAATGACCAAAGTAATTGAAATGTCAATTTAAACTATGGATAATGAACTGAATTTAGACTTATTGAGAATCAAGAAACCTATGTGTGAATATACTTATTATAATCAATCTAAACAAATTTTATGTGAGAAGTGTGAATTAAGTGTAATAGGATCGATACTTCAGTTTATCGGATCGATACATTTGAAGAAGGTCAATACTTGGAAGAAGAAAATATCGATATCTTGCAAGTCAATAGCCTCATATGAAATCACCAAATCAACGGATCAATACCCAAGTAAAGCAGATCGATATGTTTAAAGAAGATCAACACTCATAGTTCAGAAGATCGACATTCGCAATTCCAAAGAGTTGTTAAATATTTACAAAGCATACCATATCGATACCTGAGCCAAGAAGATCGATACATGGCTATTCCATAGAGTTGAAAAATATTTACAAAGCATACTAGATCGATACCTGAGCCAAAGAGATGATATATGACAATTTCAGAGAGTTGTAAAATATTTACAAAGCAGACTAGATCGATACCTGAACCAAAAGGATCAATACATGGCAATTCCAAAGAGTTGTAAAATATTTACAAGGTAGACCAGATCAATACCCAGGCTGAAAAGATCAATACGTTGAAATTCCAAAGAGTTGATAATTATTTAAGAAGTGAACTAAATAAATACATAAAGGAGAACAGGTTGATACTTGGGATTAAAGATCAACTCAGATTCAATTTTTTGCACAAACGGATCGATACACTGCCAGAAGGGATCGATACTTCCTGACGATTTAAAGCTCAATGGAAACTTTTGTAGCATTTATGGCGAACATTTAATGCACCTAATCAAGCCATTAGAAACAAATGACTTCCTAAAGAGAATAAGTATAAATAGAAGAATTTAAGGAGAAGAGAATAACATAGTACATTCTTAAGCACCAATGAACATTCAATCTTCAATTTTAATGTGAACAACTCTCTTTTCTCTTTATTGAAAATTTGTTTATCCACTTATTCTTGTGAGAGAAAATCAATTATGCGAGCTTATTGATCCATCAGCTCAAGTGTGAGAGTATAAAACACTAAAATACGCTATTGTATTATATTGGGTTCATCTTCACTCGAATCAGACAAAGATTGTATTGGGTTACCCTTCATCCGGATAAAGAAGTTGTATGGTTGCCCTTCACCTCAGAAGGAATTGTATTGGATTTTACTTGGCCCATATAAATAAGGAAAGAGTCGAATCTCGGTGGTGAGCCAAAGGCAAGAGAGTGGACATAGGCCAATATTGTCAAACCATTATAAATCCAGTGTTTGCTTTCTCTCTCTCTACTGTTTTATTAATTTCAGTGCATTGCATACATTTTAAGCCTTAAATTTTTAAAGAACCCAATTCACCCCCCTATTTGGTATTGCCAACTGGGACAACAGAGAGAAGACGGGAGAAACAAACTTGTGAAGATGAGGAAGGTGTATTAGCCAATTAAGAAAGAGAGAAGATGAGGAAAGGTTGTTTGGCTGATCAAGAAAGAGAGAATGAGAGGAAGTGAGCAAACTCGTGAGATGAAAATGAAAGGCAAGAAAAATCGAGAAACCAAATGAAAAGGAAGCTAAATGGGAAAGAGATGACGAGACGAAAGGTGTTAGCCGAGCATGAGAGGAAGGATGGAAAATAAAGATGATTCGGTTCTTTGAATTTGGTATGATTGTTGTTTTGTGGTGTGATTTTAAATTGATTGATTTAGTTGTGGTTGCTAAGAAAAAAAGGATTGAGAGAGAAAAAAAGGATTGAAAGCGAAAGAGCAAAATGACAAAATAGAGAAAAAGCAAAGAAAGAAAATTGAAGGTGCCACATGCTCAATAAAATGTTTGAGTGAGATATGAAAATGCAAACAGAGAAGAGAAAAGAATTTCTGAATTTTTCGACAAACAAGGTAAGTATGTGTGTTAATTTGTAGTTTTGAAAAGTATGAATTGTGTTGGTATGATGTGTATATGAAATGGTATGTGTTTATGATTTATTAGAGATAAAATGGCTTAAACAGTGCATGTTTTAATTAGGGCAATGTTTCATGTTAAAGAAATGTGAAATTATGTGAAAATGAAATGTGAGTACATGATATGTGGTGGCGAAGTTGAGTGGAATATGGGGCGGCAAGGTTTCGAATAGAATTTGGTGTGTGTGTGTGTGTGTGTGTGTGTGTGTGTGTTAGTCTTTGATATTTCAAACAGGGCTTGATAAAACAAAAATTGAGCAAGTTCCAGACCTCAAATTGATGAGTCGCAAAGTTTTATGAAAATTAGACATATAAAGGAATATTATAGCTGAAAACTAGGTCAAGATGCTCAACGATGAGCTCCCAGAAAAATTCGAAATAGAGCTGCCCTGTTGTAGAGTCGCATCTTGTCTTGTTGCGTCATGTATCGAAAATCAATCATAACTTAAGCGATCGAATTCAAAATCCAAATCCATAAAGTGTAGTAGAAACTAGACTCATAATAAAGTGTACCATCAAAAAACTAGGTTGTACATTGCCGATTTAGCACAGTGTGAGTTTAAAGTCACTCGATGTGCAATAAATATCACTTAGGTGTTCATAACTTGAGTAATCAGATCCAAAATTCGAATCCGTAAAGTACGGTAAAGTATACATGTATTTATTTATTTATTCATTCAATGATGATCATGAAACCTAACATAAGTTGTGTATTATAGATGGTTGATCGGAGCGCCGCCGACGCGCTTTGGTATGACTTGGTTGAATTCCAATAGGTGAGTGAACTAATCTTGTTTTACAATGATGTCAAACTTACATTAATTGGTTTTAAGAAACCTTTTAGATTTGATAAAACGCTGAGGTTATTGAATTGAGCTTGAATCTCGGCGAAAATCGAACTAATTGCAATTTTCGGTAGGCTGAGTTTGTGTGAAATGATTGGGAGTGCTTAGTGTCATGTTTTATGGTCATTTTATAGAAATATTAAACTGTTTAAATTATGAAAATGGCCCTTGGGGCATTGATAATTATTTATCACTTTGGTTATAAATTTGATGTAATGGTGATGTGGAAATTAAGTAGCAAAGCATATGTATGTGTATATATGTTATATAAATACATTTGGTATTTCTGTGGTTACAGCGTGTAGCCTATGGCAGACTTGAGATAGTGTATGACATGTGAAAAAATAGTCATAATTTTCCAACAAATTAGTTGAATTTAACGAGTAGAATACTATACTATCTGATTTTCTTAAATGATATTCATAATTATGTTATGATTATGATTATGTATATGGAAAAGATTGGTTGAGGAATTAATTATGTGTGAAAGTGTTCATAAGTTATGAAATTACGGTGAAGAAGAGGCCGAATATGATAAGTTATAAGATTATGGCCAAGAGGAGGCCTAATATGATATTGATAAGAATTTTTCAATTATGATATATATAATTATGATGCGAATATATATATATATATATACAATAATATAGTTTTGATATATACATGTACACATGTCGTGATATGTATATATATATATATTGATGAGATATATATATATATATATATGATTATGATCTATATATATTATAATATATATTGTTATGCTATGTATACGTTTATAATGTGTGTGTGTGTGTGTGTATGTGTGTGTGTGTGTGTGTGTGTGTGTGTGTGTGTGTGTGTGTGTGTGTGTGTGTGTTTATGATATATATTTGAAAACCATTCGGAATTAATGTTCGAATTATATATGTTGGAATATAGTGAAACCAAAGATTATGGATAAGCTATGATATGTGATTGAAATAAATTTAGATCATGATTTAATTTTTTAAAAGATTGTAATGGTTAGTGTTATGTACAATTGTGAAAATGATAACCATGAGAACAATTTATGAAAATTGTGATTTGGTGTTGAAATGTTATGGGGTGATGAGTTATGATTTGGATAGTGATATGTAAGAAAGGATACTAGAGTGGATCGTGTATAGATTATTCATTCATTAAGTTAAAACGTGAACATAAAATTGTTACATAAACCTAACATTTAAAATACATATGTTTGAAATTCCTAAGTTAATTTTCTAAATATGCTACGACCTTGGCTTAATAAAGTTTATGATTATTATGGTTATGGGACTCTTAACCATTATTGTTATTAGAACTGTTTTCGAGAATGTCAATGAGGTGTTTGAATATTGTAAATTTACAGATTATTATTTGGATGCTGACAGGTGAGCAAGAAACAGTGAGACTGATTGTTGAATTTGTAAATCTAATTTATTTATCTCATGATTTCAATACGGATATCGGATATGGTTTCTTAAGTTATTTTAACATTAAAGACCGTATGCATATGCGTAATGATTGACTCAAACTAAGGGGACAGCAATACGTAACGTCCTTGAATTCCTCTAGCTCGATGTCACATTCTTGAGGGAGTACTAGTAACTTGGGGGACGACGATACATAACGCGCCGAGATGCTAGAGATTACAGAGATGTATCTAAGGGACGGCGATATGTAATGCCTCTAGATACTAGAGTTGTACAGAGGTAACTAGGGGGACGACGAGATGTAATTAGATACCAAAGTTGTATAGAGATGTATTTGGAGAGACGGTGATACGTAATACCCTTAAATACCAAAGAAATTCTATGAAGGTACCGACAGTGATGAAGTTGATGTTGTCACTGTGGAAAGTATTATAAGATATGCAAGTTTTAGTTTCATAACCTTACAAGTTTATAGTGATTTAATTACAGAGAATTTCGAGCATAATTTTGATAGTATATTTTGAATTTAATTCATTTGCAAAGAAATTTAATTTTCTAATTTGAATATTTTATTATATTAGCATCCACTCACTGAATTTTTTATACTCACCCCCCCACCCCCCTAACCACACTTTTCTTTCCAGCTTTGCAGGACTATTTATTCAGCAAGCTAATTCAGCATTAAAAAGACACGAGCTGAAAAGAGAGTACACATCGCAATCACCAGGATTAATGGATCCACGTCATGTAAATTGCTGTATATCTCATTATGTCACATGATGTCCAGTTTGACGTTGAGTATTGTATTTATGAATATGGTCAGTCAATTGTATATTTAATACATTATGTATTGTAAAGTAAGCACTAATGCTATATATATTGTATCATTGGAGGCACATCGCCCCTTGAGTTGTATGATTATATATTATAAGATGTATTGTGTATGTATGTTATGCATTGGCATTCAGACAGTATGTGTAAGGCTTAGGGTGACAGTGGGTTATATCACCTGCCGGTAACATCTCTAAATTTGAGGATGTTATAATGCAGTTCTTAAGGGCACATGCATAACTATAATGACCCTTTTTGTAACAAAAATGACATGTAATAAATGGACTTGTTTATTGACTTGATTTAATGAAATATTTTGAATAAGCCTTTTATTTAACATCTTGTTTGTAACCAATACTGACTTTATCATAAACAAGTCTTTGATTAGCTAGTAATTTATCCAAAGTTTCCTTACCTTAGGTAAATTAAACTTTGGGTAAATTTTGCTAATAAACCATTTAAATCGTTAACCTTATTCTTAAGCAATTCATTTTCTTTAAGCAAGGTATCTATGGACATATAAGATTCATGTTCCTTAACTTTTAGCCTACGTTCATCATTTTCTTTAATAAGTAATGAATTATTCTTTCTTGTTTCCTTATGCTTATAAAATATTAATTGAAAGTCATTTCTAAGTTCATCATACAAATCAAACAATTCTTTATATGATATGTCATGCTCATTATCACTATCTTCATTATAATATGATTCATATAATGTACTTTCAAGTTTAGAATACCTCATCCTCATCTTTTGCCATGTGATATAGATTTGCGAATTCGCTCTTAGATCATGAAGAACTTGAATCGTCAGTGGAATCATCTCATGTTGCCTTTATTACTTTCTTTTTGTCATTTTTGTCCTTCCTAGATTTCATAGGACATTATGGTCTAGTATGGCCGGGCTTCTTACATTTATAATAGATTATCTCCCTTTCTTCTTCCTTATCCTTATCCCTCTTGTATCAATCTTTTTTATAATATTTTCTTCCTTTATTTTTGATTGCTTTGAATTTCCCTCTCTTGAAGTATTTTCTCTTTTGTTGTGCCGTGAACACGAGGTATTCTTCTTCATTTGGTTCAGCCTCACTTTCACTTTCATCTTGTCTTCAACTCTTCAAAGCCATTCTTTCTACCTTTTTCTTTATCTTCATCTTCATTTCTTCTTGCTTCCAACTCATAAGTCATCAGTGATCCAAGAAGTTCTTCTAGTGGTAAGGTCTTCAAGTTTTTAAATTCTTAAAATTCTTAAATAGTAGTGACCTTTGCTTCCCATGACCTAGGTAAACATCTCAAAATTTTTCTTACAAGATCAGCATTAGAATATACTTTACTCAATAATTTTAAATCATTTATAATGTCAGTAAATCTAGTAAACATCTCTTTGATATTTTCATGTGGTTTCATTTTGAACAATTCATAATCATGTACTAACATATTTCTTTTAGAGTCATTAACTCTACTAGTGCCTTCATGTGTAACCTCTAACATTTGCCAAATAGATTTTGCATTTTCACTTCCAGATATTCTATTAAATTCAAATCTACCTAATGCATAATAAAGTATGTTCATTGCTTTGGCATTTAGTGTATAGAGATTTCTTTCTTCCAAAATCCAATCTCTCCTAAGTTTTGCTATAGTCATTTTAGTAACCACATCTATTATGGTAGGTTGAGTGTACCCTTTTTCTATAATACTCCAAATTTCAAAATCAAGAGTAGACAAGTAAATTGACATTCTTTTTTTTCAAAAAGTATAATCATTACCATCAAAAAAGGGTGGTCTATTTGTAGATTGCCCTTCAAACATTTGGGATGGTATATTACTAAAGTTAGCCATAATATCTACTACTCTAGGTTGTTAAGCCTGTATGAAAAGAAGAGTTATGGCTCTGATACCTTTTGTTGACCCAGGTGGCACACCCAAAGAAAAGGGTGAATTGAGTTTTAATAAAAGTTAAAATAATTAAAAATTAATTCACTTAACTATGCTTTTGTTCAAGTAGTGATATGTAATTATATCCAGCAGTCAAATCAATAAATTATGAATGCTTTAAATGTAAAAGATAAGGAGATGAGAAAGCAAACTCGAAATTTTATAGTGTTCGGTAAATGCAGCCTACATCCACTCTCTCGGATTCTTTTTATACCGAGGTTTTACTAGTCTCCTTGTTTAATTTAGGTCAACTGTAACAACTTCTTCTTAGTGGTGAATGACGACCATAACAACTTGCTTTAATCTGGATGAAATATAACTCAAATAACAACTTTCTTTGAACGGGTGAAGTGTAACCAAGTTAGAAAATTATCCTAAAAATAATATAAAATATTATCCTCTCAAAAGATTAATTTACAATTTCAACTCACAACATAATTTCTCTCAAGATAAAAAAATGAAAATGAATGTAAATTTGCAATTCGTAGCTCACTTGTTGATTCTTAATGTTTCTTAATTTCTATCACTTGTTGTATTTCTTCCGACCACTTTTCTTTGTTAAGATAACTCTATTTATAGTGCAAAAGATTTTCTCATATTTTCTTCAACGTATAGTTTAAATTTCATTTAGAAAAGATTCTGTAGAAACTAGCTATTATGCTTGAAAATTATACCGTTATGTTTGCAATCGGCGTCAGAAATAGATCTGTTTGTCTAAATTCAAATTTCTAATTTTTTTCGACATAGAGTATTGATATGTTCTTTTTCATGCATCGATTTAGGCAAGTTTGTAAATATTTTTTAAGTCTCTGACTTGAAAGTATCGATCTCTTTAGAGACAGTATCGATCTAGTCGAAATTGTAATTTCTTGTGAAGTTTCAGACTTGACTGTATCAATCTATTGTGATAAAGATATCGATCTAGTCCAAGTCGTAATTTCTTTCGAAGTATTTGACCTTGAATGTAACGATCATTTTCCAGTACATATCAATCTGGTCCAAGTCATAATTTCTTTTGAAGTTTTGACCTTAGTGTGTCGATGCTTTGAACTCTGCATATCGACCTCTTCCATATGTATGATCCTCATAACTCCATGTATCATTCTTTTAAACATGTATCAATCTTCAAAACTCCATATATCAATCATGTTAGCTTAATCATAGATTTCTCATATGAAATTATTTAGTTTTAGACAATAAAATATATATACACAATCTTCTTTATACTTAAACACATATAAACGCATTCAAACTTCTTTATGTACCAAAAATTTAACAATATCCATTTTAAAATTGACATCATAAAGAATGAGATACACATCAATCTAATCATCATAAAAAATGAGATACACATCAATCTAATCATCATAAAAACTATATTGTTGATAATCAAAAACACATAAACACATCATATACACAAGCACCACATTGAATAATAATGGTAAATAGTATTGAAACTATGAATTGAGTACATAAATAATGCTTATGGACATTGTACACAGAATTAGTATTTAACCTTCAATAGTTATGCAAGTGTTTATATGTATGAAAAAATATACCAAGTTCCCACAAACACCTAAAGTCTGAACGGTTCACAACAATCTCACTTAAAATTCAAATTCGTTAAGCACAAATTAGTGAAATTGTTAAGCTATATAATTATGCTAATACCTTCATCAAAATAGTCTTGTCTTTATTCAATGGGTGCTGCTTTGGCAGTATTTCTATCTAATTACATTAGTTTTTTTAAAATGCATACAAAGCAATCCGAACCATTTGATAATAGGAACCGTTTTGATTAGAAAATTATAAAATAAATAATAAATAAAATTAGAAAAGTCTTTAATATCATAAAAAAAATGCCCCTTTAAAGAACTGAATATTGGGTAGCTCGATCCAGTGGTTATGGCTGAACCGTATAGCCTAGCCCAATTAGTCAGTGATTGAAACTTACAACCATAAACAGAACATATGGGCATTACCCAAGGGGTTTGTTGTAGCCCAATCCAAAGGTTTAATATGGGCCACAGATACCCAACATACGACTTAAGGACTGTTGTCATACACGAATTGAAAAAATATGCAATAAAATAATTGTGTGGGCTGGGGCTGCTTTCGCTAATTGAGGGAAGAACAATAGATCTAAAGAAACTGAATAATATCTAACATGTAATTATAATTTTTTTTTCTCTTCTAAAAAGAGAATTGAAGTTCAAGGATTGACAATTACTACATCTGGCCCGAGATACAGAAAGTAGGGTGAAGGGAAGAGTTTCCAAACTGATGTAAGTTTTAGGGAGAAGAGAAGAGAAGAATCGTAGTGATGGTTCTTGTAGATGCAGATTGCAGATACAGGTTGCAGACAACTTTCTGTTAAGCGCAGTAAGCAGTCGCATCAATAAAAAGCTGATGATTTCTTTTAATTACTTAAATTTTAATTTTTTCCATAATTGAAAATAATAATGCAGGGTAAGGACAAGACAAGCAAGCAGGCAGGGATCAGGTGACAAAAGCTGATAAAGGCTAGCTTAGCTTAGCCATAAGCTATAACTGGTACTTGTCGTTGTTTGCTGTTGCAGTGTGTGTTATAAATGAAAATGACTGAATGCTTGGTTCCCATCTCCTTTGTTCTGTTCTATTAACTTCTGGTGGGAAGCTTCTTTACTCTTTCCCAAGTACGGACAGCCCCGTCTCTTGTTCTTCATTATTGACTATGTTTTTTCATGGCACCCGTGAGGTTAATCCTTTCCATTATTTATTTATTTATATATTTATTGTTTTTTTTTTTAAAAAAAATGTATATAAGTTTGTTTATATCAAAGAAGCTCATCGATGGTCAATTTTGAAATGCCAAAAAAATAAATCATCTCAGCTCTTTCCACAGAAATATGAAGAGTTAGCTTCAATCATTTTCTATATGAGCTGTTATTTTCAAAAAAATAAATAATTGTGTAGCTCTAGTGATCTCTTAGTATTCCTTCTAGTTACACGGCTCTCGCCTTATTAAAATCAACCATTTGACATCACGTTTAGAGCAAAAGAACAACCATGTCAGGTGATTTCTCCAAATTGCCTTGTTATACACTATTTTCTCTGCTCTTTCTTAACAAGCCAAACAAGTATAAGAAAATTATTAAATGTTTAAACGAATATGCAATCGCAGCATTGTATATATGAACACGAAGTGTTGTTCTTTAGATAACAACAGTATTTTAATCACAAAAGAAGGGCTTCTAAATTTATAGCCAACTTCAACCCATTGCTTATAAATACAAAAATAAAGGACAGATTGCTGTTTCAAGAGAAATATCAGCGAAATTTCACCATTAGTTTTATATGCAGCAAGTCAACAGATATATATATATATATATAGTAGATAATTATTTATTTATTTATTTAAAATAAACTACATTATCCCTAAATATTAGTGTAAGCCGAATTCCATTTCAAGACTGCAAGAGATCCTACTAGTTGAACAAATTAATATCGACTATTGCTATTGTTTGTGATGTTTCTTTCAGGGTTTATAAGTGAACTATTTTTAAAATAGTTACTGGTAAAATTATTTGTTTATTAAATTTTATTATAACCTGGTATTTGCTGTTGCTTTGACTAGTGTGTATTTAGAAGATTGCCATTGAAAGAGAAAACTGGCAACAAAGTCTAAACTACAACTTCCACGGACAATAAGTGAAGTTATTGATAAGGTTGTGTTTTCTTCTAAGTTAAATTTTTTACTAAAAACACTACAATAATATTGATTTTAGTTAGATCGTTGATTCATGCAATTCAAAAGTAGGTAAAATATTTACTTAACAACATTAAATAATATTAAAATCAGAACAAGCTTGTGACAAGATTACTATTTCCACTAAGAAGATAAAGTTTCACCGGTATAGAGATCCTAATTTTGCTTACCATCATCGTGTTTAACATTTATCAAAAGCAAGTAATAAGAATATATATATAATATCTGATATTGATTATATAAACTAATGAAGTCAAGCTTTTAAAATTACAGAAAATTAAAATATATTTATATACAAGAGAAGATAAAGAAGTACAATAATAATATTAGTCCCCGATTGCTTTAATTAAGGAGAAAATTCAAAAAAAGGTTGGGGCAAAACCCAACAAGTAGAGCAACATTGCAGTGATCCCACATTAATCACCATAACTCCTATTATGTAAAATCCTTAGTCAGAATTCTTTCACAAGTCAGCCATTTCCTCCCACCCTTTACAATATTCATTTATTTCTTCTTCTGTTGATTAAAAATCACCTCAAGTAGTTTCATACTTACTGATTTTGATCTCCATTGCTAAGCTTCAAACCATAATTTTCCCACAAGTTATCTCCTCCATCAGCCATTAAGAAGCGGAAGCAGCTATCACTCACTGCATTCCCGACATTAGAGTTTGAAGGAGAAGAGCTATCATTCAGTTGGAGTCTTGCAGTCTCAGCTGATCCTTGTTCGTTGATTTCACAATATGCTCCCCCTTGACTGTATAGAGACGATTCATTGCTTTGAAAATAACTACAGCTTCTAGAATTTTCCTTGCGTTTCTTGTTACTTTCTTTAGTTTTTCTCAGAAAATGGTTGATGTTATCCCATTTGTCTTTGCACATCAATGCATTTCTTCTTTCGTACCCTAAACAAACCATCTTAGCTGCTATTTCCTCCCACAAAACCTCTTGAGAACACCCAGTACTTTGCTGAAACCTTGGTTCCATGCTGGCTCTCAATTGCATTAACCTAGTAATCTCTGAATCTGCCCAGCTATCAGTGAACTTTACAGTACTATTATTTATTCCTTCACTCCCATTTTCATTCTGGTTGTCACTGTTATTTTGAATCTCACCAGCTATTAGCTCCTCAGAAGATGAAGCTTTCAATTGCCTTCCTGATAAGCTTTGCAATGCCTCCATTAAAGCAGCATCACGAGCTTCAATCCATGCTCGCTCTTTAGCCCAGAATTTGTGCTCTCTATCTGTCCGAGATTCCTCTTGTCTCCTCCATTCTTCCTCTCTTAACATCCTCTCTTGTTCTTTTTGTTCAAGAGTCTTTGTCAGTTTCTCCAACCAAGCCTCTTGTCTTTCCATTAGCTTTCTCATTTGTGAATCAATAAATTCTTTTACCTTTATCTTCCAGCTCCTTCCTCCTCTTTTCTTCCTCCTTTTCTCCGTTGAATCATTCTCCATGGTGCTTAAATCATTATCATCTGTTGACGATGAATCAAATTCACAGGAGTTAGAGAGGCTAAGACTATCACAATGCTTCTGACAGTGAAAGGTCCCTTGATTTGCTTTATTAGAGATGTTGCTTGCTGTATTAAAACGAAGACTGCTTCCAACGAGGTGGGTTTCTGGGACTGAAAGTGAAATGGTGGAGTCTCCACAGAGAGCTTCGAGTTGCCTAAAGAATCTATAGTGCTTACCATCTTGTCTTCCAGCTTTTCCTTCCTTGGTCTTCTTGTAATACTTGTACAAGTTTTCAAACTTTTCTCTGCATTTCTTGCCACTCCGTTGATACCCATGTTCCTCAGACATAATCCTACAACAATGTAAAACATAATCAAACATAAAAAATAAAAATAAAAAAGATTAAGCCTGATAGAAAGGAACCCTAGCTATTAAAGTGCAAAACTTGCAAAAGAAAATCAAAACACCAAGTTCTTGGGACCACGATTTTGCTAATAAATGGGAAAGAGCTAACTTTCATTGCTGTGTTCATAAGTTTTACCCAACATAGCATACGACCGTCCAAATTGCTTAACAAAGACGTGTTTTGAGAGGACTAGACATTAATGTCTATAAATCAGATAGATAGAACTAGTACAATGGCACTCAACCAACCAAGGGCGTGCCATCTTTTAAGATAAAAATCAGCAAAACTGGCACTAAAATGAAGGGTACACATTTTCAAACACGAAACAAGTTAGTACTTGAACCATACATGAGATTAACCGCTCCAAATCAGAAAAGAGAAAAAAATACAGAAGAAAACAACACATGGGTCTGCAACAGAATTCAATAGTGTAGTCATTTTCTATTCCAAAACCACCAAACAAAGCCATCAATTATTTCAAAAGTTTTCTAAAATAACATCAACAAACATAATGATAAGTCATGAATTTTTCACACTAGTCGAGCTGGGATTTTCGATTAAATTGTCTTAGTAACAAGAAAATTCAATATATACATAAAGAGAAAAGAGAGATGCAATGCTGATAAAAGGATTTTTCAAGTCATGTTTCTAACAAAAGTCCTTTTGGATTTGTTGTTTTAAATCCTATGAACAAGCCGCCCACAGCTTCACCATCACTGGTAACAAGAAAAACTAAAAAATAAGTAACTAATAATCTAATAATGGAAATGGGCAATTGAGTTAGTGCATGAATTTGTTAAACTTGGCCCAAAAACCCCTTAAAATATAAAGAGAGAGTAGCTAGCACTAAAATTAGGGCATTGCATATATATACCTAGAGACTTCATCCCACAGAGGACCTTTCTGATTAGCCTCTTTAAACTTGAAATCAAGACGAGATCTGATCTCAAGAAGTGTTAAAGTCTCTTGTCTTGGCCATCTTCCATTCCCTCCATCAGCTCCAAAACAACCAGCTGCTTCACCTTCCAAGCCACTAAAACTCGGAGTAGAAACACTTGCAGTAACTGCAGCAACACTAGTACTGCTATTATTTGCAGCAGCCGTGTTAAAATCTTGCAACCCTCGAGGCATCAAGTCATTCACTTGACGACCTACCATCAACATCTCGTAATGATGCCCTTGTGGGGTTAGATTCCGGTGGCCGGGAAACAACTCCGCCGCTTGTGCAATTGCAGGAAAATGAGCAGTAGGTCGACCGTTCATAAGTTGCCTAAGATCCGGCATGCCATACTCATGTTGATGATGAGGATGATGATCCTCCATTTCCATATGAAGTTAACACTCCTAGAACCTATTGAATTTTATTATCAAACAAGGTAGGAAGAGAGATGAGAGCTTAAAAGTTCAAAAGAAAGGAAGAGAGAAGCAAAGCTTTTAAGAGAGACAGAGAGGAGAGAGCGGCAG
The DNA here is from genome assembly GCA_035584115.1 of Cedrela odorata. Classification (NCBI taxonomy): domain Eukaryota; kingdom Viridiplantae; phylum Streptophyta; class Magnoliopsida; order Sapindales; family Meliaceae; genus Cedrela; species Cedrela odorata. Next base: position 8,195,508 of record JAXCLQ010000003.1, read on the forward strand.
ACTCGGATCGTGTCGTTCACGAAAAAGCTCGAATTTATGTACAGAGAAAGAATGGTCCCATCTCTCTTAGTATCTTGTATATTGAATACTTTGTATTTCGCTTACAATAACTTGCATTCGTATTCGTGCTGTGTTTGGTCTGTGGTTTTTACAGTACAAAGCGATTTTTTTTTTTTTTTTTTTTATGGTTTCCCTTTGAAGGAGAAGGAACGAGGAAATAAGGCTAGTGACCAGACTGGAAAGAGTAAAAGAACAATGAAATACTGACACGTGGATAGAAGATACACGATGAAATGTTGCACCGAGAGTGGTCACTTGCTGCTGCGTGTACAGTGCCTAGGATCCTGCCTTTTTTACTGTCTTCCTCTTCATTTTTTTTTTCTCTTTCTCTGACTGTGACTTTTGCTCCTTCCAGTGTACACAGAATGGATTTGTATGGACACCCAACTCCGAAAACGGCATGTCGTTTGAACCTTGAAGATATTTTTCTTTTCTTAGAAGCTTGCACGAATAGTATTCAAGTTTAATCTTAAAGGCTTCATTGGAATTTTGCAAGACAATGTGTGTGTAATCCATGAATAGATTATAGTGGTATATAATTTATTTCAATTTACAATCAATTAATAATTGACTAATAAATTCATAACTTGGACACTAATTTTAAAATTAAATAAACAATCGTAATTAATATTCTTAGTTTGTATTAATATGACTTTTAATATATCATGTCTCTACTTTTGTGACAAAGTTGGATTTGCTATGCATTTACTCTTACTTATTTCATAGCCATGCATTAATTTAAAAATATATATTATAATAATTTAACTTGAATTTTTCCATTGTTGTTCACAACTTCAACTTTTGCATGTATAATTAAAATGTTTTCTTCTTATTATCTACTAATCTGCATCACTTTCTGAGTAAATTTAATATATTATACTAACATTTGCGGTAGCTTCCTCCATTGTTACGGTGCAATTTTTCTAAAATTGTGAGTAATTTATTTTTTTTCCTCTCTATAGTAATTTATATAAACTCCAATATAATTATGATGGGTAATTGAGTTTTATTTTCGTATCAATAATTTCTTTATATATATATATATATATATATATTTAATAATATGTTGAGATTAGTTGTAGCCTTCTCTTCACTTATCATGTTTATAAACATGATATTGTGTGGGAATATCATTGAATAGTTGATCGAATATGTTATGTACAGTAATTTTGATTTTCTTAATTTTAGATTGTTGTTTGTAATGATTCTCAGACTTAGTTATGATATATTTAATGATGTAAGGTATATTCAATTTTTTTTTTTTTTTGTTATTAAACAAAATTTGAAACATCTTTTACAGAAACTTGAAATATTAAAATTTAACTATATTTCAACTTTTGTTATTTGTTTCAAGTTTTTTTTTTTAAAAGTTTTAAATTTGGTATAACAAAAAAAAATTTAAAATATATTATTAATATACTTTTTAACATATTGAAGTATTTTTTTAATATAATAAAAATTAATATTTATAAACTTGTGTTATTCAAACAACTCTTAACATGTATATAATATTAATGCATACATTTAACATGATTCTATTTGCATTTATTATTAGAAAAAGAGAGTGTAATAGAAGAGCTACATGATATATGTTACATTGTCGGATGGGTCATGCCACTGTGCGTATATACGTAAAACTTTATAAAATAAAATGGAAGGAATTGAAGATTAAAATAGAAGAGTAAGAAAAAGTTAAAAAGATGCACAATAATACTTGCATGCGTATTGTAGCCATGTCCAGAGGAGGAGGAGCTGCATAATGTATGACACTATCACAAATATAATATTAGTGTAAGAAATATAAGAATCGAAGAATTTTTTTTGGCAATACAGAGTGTACTCACCGCCTTATCCTTAAGGTGGACCCCGCGTTATCTACGTCCACTAGTAATTGATACATGAAAATAATTATCAAATCCATGAGATTACAAGCAGTTGATGGTGATGCATGTAGAACCGTACCAAAGAACTAGTGCAATGTTTGTACTACATACCTACTTTTTCATTTAATACGGCTGCAGTGCTTTTTTGGTCCTTTTGGTGGGCCATTTTATCCTGCGATCAAGTCTATAGGAATCAATCGTAAGACCCTAAATTAGTCAAACTTTTATACAGTTTTTTTCCTTTTTCTCTTTGCTCAATTTCTTTAGAAATTAGATGTCTAGTATTTGCAAATTGTATGCAATATTTATAAGACTTTTGGTATTATTTAAAAAGATTTATGATTCAAGACAAAATACATTTTACAATAATTTTAAATCGTTACATTAATACACTTTTAACAATTAATATTAAATTTATCATGTACAATTAATGTACCATAATTAATATATATTTTTAATTTTTTTAAAAAATATCAATTCAACATGTTATAATTAGTGTAAGATTTTGGATAGAAAATGAGAGCTTTTGAATCTAATTTATTAAAAAATATATATTTTAAAATTGTAAAAAGTAAATTATATACGTATTGATATAATGCATTTTGAGCAAAAATAATATATTAAAAAAAATTTTGAAATACTTTTACAAAAACAATTGATTATGAGGAGACTGATTGCAAAATACTTCCATTTTTCTTCTTGCCTAGCGTACGAGAAAAGTTTCCATATTACTAGTACTTCCTCGCCTCGCAGTTGCATGTGGTATTTCAACTTAGGTTAAAATATTTCTCAAAGGCTTGAATTAGAAAACATTTTAATACTAGTTCTAAAATTCAAGTGAGACTCTAATGAGTGAGAAAATGAGCTTTAAATAATTTGTTCAAATATTTAATATTAGTAAATTTTATGATGCTAAATAACCTTTCTAGTTTCTAGAGTTAGAAATCTATTGGGTACTAATTGTGACTCAGTTATAATAGTTGCAAAGTAAATAACTTAATGTTAAATATAAGTAAAAAATAAGTTGTGATGATATCATACGCATGAGGATAGTTTAAATTGTGATTGATGATATCATATTGAATGCTATATGTTTTCAATGATAAACAAATTTGTATACTTTTAGTTAATAATGTCAATTTTACTTGTTAAATGAATATTAAATTGATATAAATATATTTGAATATGTTAAATATTAAGAAACTTGAATATGATTGTATTTATGAGCAAAACTAAACAATTTTTTGTGAAAAATTTGTGTCTAAGGCTACAGTATCAATACGTAGAGTTATGAAGATCGACGCATGTACAAACGGATTGATACATTTAACAAAGATCAATATCCAGAGTTCGAAGGATAGATATATGCAAAGTCGGAGATTTCGAAAAAAATTACCAAGTCGCCCAGATCAATACTCATGAAGAAAGAATTAATACTTTTAAAGTCAAAGACTTCAAAAATAATTACAACTTAGCCCAAATCGATATTTTCATTAGAATGGATTCATTTCATTAAAGAGATTGATACTTTACAAATTAGAGACTTTAAAATTATTTCAAAAATATTTTGAATGCTATGTGTTTTAGATGATGAACAAATTTATATATTTTTAGTTAATGATGTCAATTTCACTTATCAAATGAATATTAAATTGATATAAATATGTTTGAATATGTTAAATATTAAAAAAATTGTATATGATTGTGTTTATGAGCAAAACTAAAAAGTTTTCTGTGAAAAATCTATGTCTAAAGTTACAGTACCGATACATGGAGTTATAAATATTGACACATGTACAAATGAATTGATATATTGAGGATGAGGATCGATACATTCATCAAATATCAATTTCCAAAGTTCAAAGGATCAATACATACAAAATTAGAGACTTTGAAAGAAATTATCAAGTCTCTTAGATCGATACTCATGAAGAAATGATCGATACTTTCAAGTTCAAAGACTTCAAAAATATTTATAACTCGGCTTAGATCGATACTTTCACCAAAACAAATGGATATAGTCAAGTTTGAAACTTCACAATAAATTATAAACTCGACTAAATCGATACCTTCACTAAAAAGATCGACACTTTGCAAGTCAGAGGCTTCAAAATTATTTATGAACTCGCCCAAATCAATACCTAAAAAAGAAGAAATCGATACGCGATGTTGAAAAAAAATTTAGATTTGGATTTAAATGAACGAATCAATACTAAAGTCAAAAGAGATCGATACATGACACATATTTCAAGTATAATAATAATATTTTTCAAACATAACGATAGTTCTTCACTCAAAGTTTTTCAAAGTATTTGTTGAAAGAAATCAGAGGACCTACAACATTATAAAAAAAGCCTTTATGACAGAGATCACATGATATGTATAATATACAATTAATGAAAAAGTGATTCAAGCAAATATGACTAAGAATTTGAAAATTAATATTCAACAATTGATACATCCTTAAAAAATACCAAGTGAGCTTCATATTACAAATTCATATTCATCTTAAGTGAAAACTTTTGTGAGCTATACTTGTAAATTAATCATTTAAAGAATATATATCTTCTAAATTATTTTTAGGATTATTTTTTATTTTGAGTTACAATTCACTCGTTTAAAAAAGTTATATTTAAGTTACACTTCACCCAGCAAAAGTAAGTTGTTATTGGGTTTCACTTCACCTAACTTAAAGCAAGTTGTTTGATTGCTCTTTACCATTAAAAAAGAGTTGTAATTGGGTTACATTTAACCCAAATCAAACTAAAAGACTAGTAGAACCTCGGTGTGCTGAGAATTCGAGAGAGTGGACGTAGGCAGTATTTGCCGAACCACTATAAATTCTCTTTTACATTTCCAAGCAATTATAATTTATAGATTTAATTGTTATATATATATATATATATATTCATATCATTGCTTGAACAAAAATATAGTTAGGTAATTTAATTTTCTTAAATTTTATTAAAACTCAATTCACACCCCCCTCTCCCCCTCTGTGGGTGTATCACTTGGGCCAACACGTTATTTATACCAAAATTTGATGTTTACTAAACATTTTACCAAACATATTGTTTAGAACTATTTTTGAATGAAAGTAAGACTTGTATTTATAGTTAGAGTTCAAAAACTAATAATTAGACTTGTAAAAATTCAAATTTTGAACCCAAACGGTTGACCGGTTCTGCAAAAATGAGTAACGGTAAAAAAGCTCAACAACCAGTTGGTCGGTTCCTCCTTTTTGCTGTAATTTTTAATTTTTTAAAAATTTACAATTTGGTTTTTGAAAAACTTAGCAGTTTAGTCTTTTTTTCAGTTTTAAAAAATACAATTAAATTTATATCCTAAATTTTGTAAGTATCAAAAGTATATTTTTACACAAAATAAATCAACTTACAAATTTACAATAATTATACACAGATAAACTTATTCTCTAATATTTAAAAATAAATATCCCTATCTAGTATCTTGATATTTTATCTTAAAGTTATTAATACTTCATTGTTTGTTTGCCTGAGTCAATTGATATATTTTATTATCATCAAAATATAGTTTGTATGAAACTATGGTTAACACAACACCGACCTCCCACTCTATTGTCACTCAATCTTAACTTAGAGTTGTTAAACCTAACCCAAAGTATGCCTTCCCGCAACATCATCTGCCAATATCCTTCGTGAGCCACACAATGTTCAATCAGCCTTGGCTCATCATGTTTGGAAAGCTGCCATGGACGAAGAACTTGTAGTTCTACATCAAAATCAGACCTATTAACTTGTTCCTCGCACCCTTGACATGCATGTCAATGGCTCTAAGTGGGTACTCAGAGAAAAACTCAAACCCAACGGCTCTCTAGACCGCCTTAAGGTCTGAGGTGTTGCAAAGGGGTATCATCAAATTGATGGAGTGGACTACATTGAGACTTTCTCTCTAGTCATCAAACCAGGAACCATTCGAATAATCATTACTATAGCTCTTGTTTAGCAATGGTATATTCGTCAACTTGACGTAAAAAAATGCCTTCCTGCAGGTATTATTTCAGAAGATATATATGTAGAACAGCCTCCAGGAATGGCAGATCCTCAGTATACAACACATGTGTGCAAGCTTCAATGAGTTTTCTATGGCCTCAAACAAGCACCTCTTGCCTGGTTTGATCGATTAAGTGCTTTTCTTCTTAAATATGGTTTCTTTTGCAGCTTGGCCAATCCATCTTTATTCATTTTTCATTCTGATCATGGCTTACAAATTATGCTTCTTTATGTTGATGATATACTTCTTATAGGGTTCATTACAAAGCTTGTTACAACCTTCATTCAACTTCTAAGCAATGAATTTGCGATGAAAGGCTTAGGACCAATGCGTCAGTTCATTGGCATCGAAATCTCCTAGGCAATCAATGGTCTTCACTTGTCTCGATCTCACTATGCTCTTACCATACTTGAACGCTCCAACATAGTAGACTATAAGCCCACGAGTACGCCACTTGAAGTAAAGACTAAAACCTCTTCAAACGACACTCCTCTGGAAGATCTAAGTTACATTTTAGGCCTTGTTGGTGCTTTACAGCACCTTACTCTCACGCGACTAGATCTTTTGTATAGTGTTAACTATGTGTCTTAGTTCATGCATGCTCCACCACATGCTATTGCACCTTCCTTGGAGGAAACCTCATCTCTTGGTGTGCAAAGAAACAACATACGATTTCACGTCCAAGTACCGAAGCTGAGTATCAAGCCATGGCTAACACAACAGAACTCACGTGGACGACCTTATTTTAAAAGATCTTCGCATTCCAATGGCATCTCCCGGATCCTGTATTGTGACAACCTTAGTGCTTTTCATATGACAGTTAATCATGTGTTTCATGCCCGTGGTAAACATATTGAGTTGGATTACCATTTTGTGTGCGAACGAGTTGCAGTTGGACTGTTTATCACTCGACATATCTCCATTGATGACCGGGTTGCAGACCTCTTTACTAAACCAATGTCAAAGGCTGCTCTCAATTATTTTCCAACCATACTCTGCCTCCAACCTCGTCACAGTTTGAAGGAGGATATTAGCACACCACAGCTCAGCAACAACATCTATTGTATGAGTCAATAGAGTGATAAGGTGACCCAAGATTATCGGCGTGACAAGGATGCATGCTCACACAATACTGCAAATATAAGTGGATAGACTTTGGGGGATAAAAAAATGAAACGTCAACAAATTCAAACCAAGATGATAGTCTAATAGATGTGAAAACTCCAGCCATGCATTCCATTAATATCATATCCAGATCGATCAAATCAACTCTGGTGAAATGCATAGAAGCTGCTTCAAGTCTAGGTGCATTAGAAAGAAATCAATCAAGGATATGTAGAGCATATCGACCAACAAAATTTATGGAGATTTATTACTTATCTTTATAATATTTAAATACGAGTCTCTTGTATTGCGTAGTGCTCACCTTCTCAATAAAATAGAAAATATGCAGCTTTCTTTTTCAAACATTCTTGTTATATATATATATATATATATTCGTCTTTTATTAATTATCAATATGTAGTAACTAAAAAAGAATTTATATATGTTAGGTCTATTTTCTGTCCGCTCCTAGTTAATTCGATCTATTCAATTCCCATGGGCGTCGAGCCTTAAATCTTTAATTCCAAAGAGAACATTAAAATAAATAAATAATAAATAGGATGTATATTAACAAAGTCGTGTATGTATATTAACAAGTCGTGGAGTGGAAATCATGAATTGAGTACGTCCATACGGAAACTGAACAGAAGAATCTCAGTGTTTCACCGAGTATTCTGAAATTTACTGAGACCGGGGAGTAGGTCAGAGGTCAGATCTGATAGCTTGCTGTTGAAGTAGCAGAACGTTCCATCCATGCAAGCATCTGTTCAATATCCATGCCCAGAAAATAAATAAAATTAATATTAAAAATAAATACAAAATGAAAAAAAGTAAAAAGAAAATAAGTGGGCACGAATGGGTTACGACCGCTCTACCCCATAATTCATGCTGATCAGGTGCTGCGGCAGCTACTGGACTAGAGGTGGTCCTGCATGATGACGTGACAAATCTGAGGTAAATGATTGGTTTCTTTCTACGATTAGGGTTTGAGGTGGTCCTGCATGATGACGTGACAAATCTGAGGTAAATGATTGGTTTCTTTCTACGATTAGGGTTTGGAGGGTTGCTTGAGAGAACGGAGGAAGGAAAGGCTTTTGTCTTAGACAAATTTGAGCACGTGGGCTCCATTAACGTAGCTAGGCTATAATTTATTATAATTTTTTGCCCCGATTTCCGTGATGGGATAGACGGACGTGATGTCTGGATCAGAAATATTTGGTGGAAAGAAAAAGACAAATGCTTTTTATGATTAAGAAAGATAAAATCTTTTTATTTTATTTTAAATTTCAAAATTTAAAACAAAATTTAAAATACAAAAGTCGTTCCTCTTTCTTCCCTCCTCACACTTTTACTATTTTATTATTATTATTTTAATAATTATTTTAATTTTAGACCATATTTAATTTAAAAAATAAAAATAAATAAGAAAATAAGAAAAATAATTGAATATAAATTATATTTTAATAAAATATAAATAAATTTAAATTAAAGTAACTGTAACAAAATTTTAATAGAATTTAATGTGTGAATCTTAAAAATATATATTAGAAAAAAATAAAAAAATAATAATTTATAAATTTTGTTCATAAGGAAGAATAATGTTAATTAAAATTAAAGTATTGTGATTTTTAATTTATTATTATCATAAAATAAATTTATTAAATATTAAATACAAATACAAATGCAAAGGTGTTTGATAAACATTAATAATTAAGTAACTTTCAAAATTAATTAAAAGCATAATAATTATACATATGTCTTAAATACTATAATAATTGAAAGCTTAGTTTAAAGTCATATCTTCGCACATGATTTTGAAACAATGATATAAAAATTATTGTCTCAAAGAATTCGGAATTAATTAAGCCAAAATTAATAAATGATTATTACTGGTAATAATAAAAAGTTACATATAAATTAAGTATATAAATAAGTGAAGTGCGAGAGGGCAAATATGGATAAATAATGATGGCGCATAATTTGCCCAAATATCATAATGAAGGGTCCACCAATAAGGAATATATATATATATATATATAGCTAGTGGCCGTAAAGCTAATGTTTATAATTAATATTGATTAAAAGAATGTGTCACCAAATTCAAATTAATTACAGCAAATTAGTGAATGGATACATGCATAATTACTAAATTAATTAAATAGCCTTCAGTCTTCAGTACTCTTCGCCATTCAGAATGAATGAATTAGCCACTGTTGTGTTGCCTCTGATACAACTAATGGATGTCACAATCCGATGATTAGAAACTTGGATTCCTCGGGATCCAATGTGGGGCCAATTTGCCATGAAGGCCAAGGGACCCAAATGTTACCTTCATTTGAAAATTATAAATGAGAAGAATGAAATCTTTTTTTATTATTTAAAAAAGGTCTATATTATATCACATAAAAATATTAATTATCCTATTGTTAGATTATAAATTCATCCCCTCCACCACGTCAGCACCAATAAGTTAACCACTTATAATGTGAATATCTAAATATAAGTATTGTATTGTATTTCTATGTTTATTAGTATTAAAATTAGTGAAATTTATCAATAAATATATATGTCATTTGAGGTTATTTATTTACTATTATTTGTAATAATTGTGAAGATGGGATTGGAATCAAAGAAGAGATTTGACTGCTGGCGGAAAACAAAAGGCGAGGGGGGTAGCTAAAGCTAAGCTAAGCTAAGCTAGGGGTGGGTTGCGATGCCAACCAAGAAAAACTTTTTTCGTTGATTGTAGTTAAAAGTTGTCTTGTCGAAATATGTGAATGCGAGTGAGTTGTCAAGCTTTAAAAGCTTAATCATTAATCATAAGAAAGTTTTATGATTTGATTTAAGTAGTGAATGAGATTTGAAGATATATATCTTCTTCACTTTTGGTGGCTAAGGTAGGTGTCTTTTGTTTAATGAGGACAGGTGTCATTGTTATAGATAACTATCTAATTCGAATATAGAAACTATTGTTTTTCTTTCATTTCATATTTATTTATATAATTCTGATTTATCAAACTTCAAATTACTCTAAAGCTGATTATTTATTGAACATAATAGTAATAAATTATTTTATAAACCACAACAATACTAATTGGCTCTTAATATGTAACATAAGTTTTCTTGTCACTCACGAGCAATTTTATTATATGATAATATATTACATGCTATTAAATATAATTTATAATACAAGTTATGATATATTAGGTTGATACATTTTAAATAATTGAGATTTCATGTTATATATATATATATATATATACTAATTACGTAATTTTAATTAAATATGTCAAATATATATTCTAAATTGTTATCAATGTATGTGTGTATGTATATATATATATATGTATTAAGGGAGTCTACACTATTTTTATTTGGGCCTGATGGCTAAGATCATCCCAATCACATAGCTTGAGAAAGGCCGATGTTTTGGGCCCAACAGCGGGGACATCCCAAAGTGTTTGTACGTCCAAGCCTGCAGAACGCAAGTTTCTTAGCCTAATTCTCGACAAAAAAACTCATAAATTTTATATTCATTTAATTTGTTCATATTAATAGCAATCTAAGATTCACTTTAACAGCAATCTAAGATTCACTGCCAAGTAAATACTGGCATTCAAATAGTGCCAAAGCCTGGGGAATGATTAATTAATTATCTCAATCTAAGAAATAGTATGCCGAAATAAAGATCACAAACACAAAACATTTTATGAAAGTAAAAACTCACCAGGCTTTGCCTACCCTAGACAATTCGCAGAATGAACGTGCTATTCAATAAGTTCTACAAGGCAAACTCTGTCTGAAAATGTGTATTTTCGGCTTTTTAGAATGTGAAAAAGGAGCCAAAGGTTTCACTAGTCCTGTACAGTTACTCTATTGTTTCCTGCGTTGCTCAGCAATGAAAGTTCAGAAAAAGTATGTTCTGCCGCTTCACAGCTCAAGTAAACTCAAGCTCAAACTTTTAGACTCGTAGACCATTACAAGCTACCCTACTAGCTTAACACAATTTGAGCTTTTGTGGGTTCTAAATTCAAGGTTTGACAGGTGTGTTTAATTAGTTTTATTTGTAAACTTGGAAAAAATTAAAAAGTTTACCTTTTCTTTGTAGCCAACTACCAAACCTAGGGGGTCCCCGTCTCTCAACTTTGGAGTGGATTCAATTTCTTACAACGAGAGTAAGACTTTTCTTACTATTTGAGAATATATATAATCAAAATAAGTGAACTAAAAATGAATTATATCACAGTGAAACTGTTATTGTTATGTCTGATCTGTAAATACATGATTGTCCTCCATTCTTTCACTGTTGTTCGTGATTTTCTTTCACTTAAATTTAAATATATGGTGTTTATGATTATTTTTGTTTGTTTTAGGTTCTCTTTGTTTTCTTAAACTTTCTGAATTTTCTAGTCTATCTCTATTCTTTCTTTGGGAAGGAAAATCCTTATTAACTTTCTCTACGATCAAAATTTTCTTTTTTTTTTTTTTAATTTTAATTTATATTTTTGCAGGAAAGTAGATCTCCGAATAAATCTTGATCTAAGGTGGTTTTCCTCCCCTCTAATCTGATTATATGGTGGCTATGGTTGTTTTTGTTGGTTTTGTGTGCTCTAATGAGTTTTTTTTAAAGATTCAAAGCCTTTAATTTTCATATTTACTTGCGGTAATTTTCTTATCCAAAATAATTTGTACATAGCCTAAAATACTATCCTCTTGAACTTTCAAGTTTTGATATTTCATCCTTGAGGATATGAACATAGGTTTTGCAATTAAACTCTCTCAAGGATTTGTGAAAAATAATCTCTTTCCCTGTCCAACTCTTTCAAGTATATTACTATCCAATGGAATTGAAGGAGAAAGATTAATCATATCGATTGTATTTCGCATTGCCTCACCACATAAGCATTTAAGAAGCTTGACTTCATATAGCATACATGCAATTCTTTTTATAATCATTCTATTTATCCTTTATACCACATCATTTGGTCAAGGAGTTTTTGGCATAATATTCTCAAGTCTAATTTCATGAATTCTGTAATATTGCTTAAATAGTCTTCGATACATACCATCATTATTGTCTGCCATACATATTTCAACTATTTCTTTGTCTCTTTATCAATTTTAGCATGAACGTCCTTAAAGACATCAAGCACATGGAATAAAGATTTCAAAGCAAATGCCAAAACTTTTCTACAATAATCTTTAATAAAAGTCACAAAATAAAATGCACATCTGCGAGTTCTTGTTTGCATAACACATACATCAATGAAGATAAAATCAACGACATTTGCTTTTCTCAAAATCCTAGAATGACATTTGCTTTTCTCAAAATCCTAGTCTAGTATATTTTTAGTTAAGCAATGAACATGTGTCATGATCCAATTCACTTATACGGGTGCATAACATTCGTGATATATATCTCCCACTCATATTCCTATGATTATGTAAGGCTTCCCGTATAACATCCATATATATATATATATATATAAAATCCGAAAATTAATCATCACACATGTATGTCCATATATATATATTTATATATCTATAACATCTATAACCATGATTTATTGGTTATATACAAATCAGTAATAATACATAATTCATAAATCCCTATTAAAACCTCATATACATTCATAACAGTGGAGACATTAAATACTTATAAGTCTCCTATAACTGTACTCGGCAAAACTATTTATGGAGTTGTGGACTCGCGACCTCCTCGTTATTGGTCTAATTTGAAAATGTTTAAAAAAAAATATGTGAGTATAACTTAGTGAATAGATAAATATTAGTAAGCCTGAAATCATTTATAAATGCATGAGTAAGAGTTTCATTTTTACAAAATAAACACAGATGTTTCATAACAAATGTAAAACATTTTCTCAATTCAAATCAAAGCATACAGAAAATAATAACACATTTAAAATCAATGCATAACCAAATAAAAATAACTTGGCTTGCTAAGAAACTATCCTCTGAGACACCCACTAGTGCGCTACTGGTCGACATCTCGAGACCTGCTAACGAGTTATTTCATATCAGTATATAAAATTATTTAGCTCACTAATTAGTATTAGCTTGAATAAGTGTGTGCAGTGCCAAACATCCACTTATTCAGTAATAACCTCTCGGAAAGCTCACCCGTAATGGTCTATCCCTTGAGATCTATATATATAAGAGGGAAGCTCATCCGTCATGGTCCATCTCTCATAGATCATGTAATCTATCTGTACATAGATGCACTCACATAGAGCGCTTGCATCAAACAATCTCAAAATATACAATCTACAAAGCATTTTTATCATAAGAGTCACATATCTATAAAATTCAATTATCACATATCAACTCACTCTCAGTAATAATTCATGAGCTTCCAAAAACATTTCATGAATTTATCCTCACATATGACGTATTGAATCCATGTTTAAAATACAATTAAATTTCATAAAACAATAAAACAATTAACATTTGAGCCTTTCATAATCAATAAACAATTAAATATATAACTTATTTATTTAAAAACCTTAAAAACATATTCATCTACTCACCCGTTACGCTCTAAGATATTCGATTCAAGGCGTTGGCATCAGACGTTCGGATTGTCGATCTACAATTAAATGATTCTTCGTTAAACTTTATATAATATGTCTAATCGAATAAAACAACGTATTATGAATAACATTGCCACCTAAATAAATATCAATATGATTAAAAAATCTATTAAATAAAATTCGAATTTAGTCTAAGGGTCTCTTTTTATGAATAGAGCACACTCTATGCTCGCAACAAATGTGCTCCACTCAAAATCGGCAACGTATCTTGACCCAAACTTTTCAATGACACACTATTATGAGTCTAGTTTCTACTGCATTTTATGAATTTGGATTTTGAATCCGATTACCCAAGTTACAACAAGTTTTCGACATAAGATGCAAGAAAATAGTTTATGGCCATCGACAAGGTAGTTATTTTATGAATTTTCCTGCGATCTCATCTCTTCATTAAACGAGCTGATTTTTAGATATGTTATGCTCCTAGATGTCTAGTTTCCAATGAATTTTATGGCTTATCAATCCGATGTCTAGAACTTGATCAGTTTTTATTTTTCTGAGCCCTGCTTGAGGTTTTCAGCAACTATCTACATGCAATTTCAGCCCTATGTTTTTAACATCATCCCACCACTAATTTCATGACTTATAACACTTGTTCATTTTTTTCGGCCTCGTAACACCCATATTTGAGCTTACAATCACAGCCCACATTTTTTATGTTTACGCATCAGTTTTTACAACATCGCTCATACACATTCAACATAACTTCCACCCCTACAAATTTATCATATTTTTCCATACTTCATGACATTTTATTTGTACACTTCCAATATATGAAATATCATCACAATTTGGCCAAAAATCAACTTATGTACTGCCCTAAATGTATCATTCTCTACCACTAATTTTCAAAGCCAATAATCACACCCATAATGCATATCCACACAACAACACTCATTCCACCAAATTCACACACCATAATCATCAAAACCTTTCTCACACACACACACACACACACACACACACACACACACACACACACACACACACACACACACACACACATATATATATAAATCATTTCCATGACATTCACACATAAAAATAACCACAAATTTATGTCTTAGCATCAATTTAACATTAAATAAACATAAAACAACAATAAAATTTCAAAATCTAACACACACACACATTTACCAAAATACACAACTTTTCTTTCTCCTTCTCTTTTCTTCATTTCACTTTCTTCACCTCTCTCTCTCTCTCTCTTTCTCTCTCTCTCTCTTTTCTCTCTTCTCTTACCTATTTCGGCCACACCATGAAGGTGAAATCTAGAAATGATGCTCTGTTTTGCACACACGGCAGAAGCGTAATGCT
This sequence comes from Cedrela odorata, assembly GCA_035584115.1. Lineage (NCBI taxonomy): Eukaryota > Viridiplantae > Streptophyta > Magnoliopsida > Sapindales > Meliaceae > Cedrela > Cedrela odorata. Next base: position 8,210,515 of record JAXCLQ010000003.1, read on the forward strand.
TGAGATCAGTTCTTGGGTGCACGACTGCTGCTAGGGAAGTCACACCCATCTCACGGGCGTGCGAAAAGTCTCTCAAACAGATCTAGACATGTACATATGTATATTTTGGGATTTAGAACATTTTAAAACTTAAATATAAAGTCAAGAAGTCATACTTCTCTAATTTTTTATTCGGAACAGCAAACCAATCTCTTCACTTGCCTCTAAGTGTATCCACACATTGGATTGGCGACTATAGTTTTGGGTTTGTTGGGGAATCTTCAAGTTATGGGTTTTAGCTTCACCAAGCTAAACCAAAACTTTCTCTCTCTAGCTTTTTTTTTTCTCTCTTTTGGTTTTTGGTTCAAAACAATGAGAGATTATTTGACCTTATCATTGATAGTGGTAGCAGTGAAAATATTGTTTCAAAAACCATGGTTGAAAAATGGCAATTAGAGACACAAAAACACCGTAATTCATATCGCGTTGGTTGGACTAAGGATGTAGGTGAAGTCAAAGTGACAAAGGATTGCCATATTTCTTTCTCTATTGGTCTATATAAAGATAAGGTAGTTTGCGATGTTGTTTACATGAATGCTAGCCATATGTTATTGGGAAGACTATGAAAATTTGACTTGAATACGGTACACAAGGAAAAAGACAACACATACATGTTTTACAAGGATTCTAGGAAGATCATTCTCGCTCAATGAAAAGAGAGAGCTGTCCGGTGGAGCCAAAATTCCAAGTATCTTGCTTCTCGTACTGAAGGAGGAAACAATGTTAGAAACCATTCCTAAGCAAATACAACCTCTATTATTAAAATTTCAAGACATTATTCTTGAAGACTTATATGTCGAATTGCCACTAATGAGGGTTATCCAACAACATATAGATCTTATGCTTGGGGCTAGTGTGCCTAACTTACCACGTTACCATATAAGCCTAAAAGAGTATGAAATTTTACAAGATCAAGCAAATAATCTACTCGAGAAAAGTTTGATTAGAGAAAGTACGAGTCCATGTGTTGTACTTGCTTTATTGACTCTAATGAAAGATAAAAGTTTGGAGAATGTGCATTGACAGTAGAGCTACTAACAAAATTGCAATAGAATATCAATTTTATATTGTATGATTAGATGATATAGTGGATAGGTTGCAATGATCAAAGTTGTTCTCGAAAATTGACTTGAAGAATAAATATCATCAAATTTATAGTCGATTTGATGATGAATGGAAACCAACATTTAAGGCTTTAGAAGGATTGTATGAATGGCTAGTCATGCCTTTTGGATTACCTAGTGCCCTTAAGACTTTTATGAGATTAATGAATCAAGTATTTTAACCTTTCATTGGTAAATTTGTTGTTGTTTGCTTTGATGATATTTTGATTTATAGTCGCAACCAAGAAAAGAATCTATGACACCTTCAAAGAGTCTTTAAAGTATTACAGGAAAATAACTTATATGTTAACTTGAAGAAATGTACTTCATAACTGATAGTGTGATCTTTTTGATCTTTGTTATAAGTACTAATGGTATGAAGATGGATAAAGAAAAAGTGAAAGCCATACTAGAATGGCCAACGCCTAAAAATATTAGAGTTGTTCAAGTTTTCATGGGTGTGCTACATTTTACAAGTATTTTATTAAAGACTTTAGTACTCTTGCTACTTTATTGACTACTTATCTAAAGCAAAAACAACTAGTTTGGTCGGATAAAATTGAGTAGAATTTTATAGTTTTCAAAGAGAGGTTAACTAACGTACCAGTTCTTGCACTCATTGACTTTAATAAATTATTTGAAGTAGATTGTGATGCTTCAAGAGTTGCGATATAAGTTGTTTTGTCAAAAGAAGCAAAGCTAGTAACATTTTTTTTTAGTTAAAATGTAGAACCTACCCTAAATTTAAGAATTATAGAGTATAAGAGTACATGTATGATTAGTGTGTCGATGTAAACGTAAAGTAAATAGAAATAGGATCAGGAAAATTTTGGTAATTTATGTATAGTTACTGTAGCAATATCGAAATTTATGCTGGTTAATACTAGATGAAAGCTTGTAATGTCTAGGTTATTATGTCATAAATTATGCTTGAATTAGATAAGTATTGATGAAGTTATGGCTCTTTATGCTAAATATGTAAAAGGTGGGTTCGATTTTCAAAATAGCCCACCTGTAGCAACATAGTTTTCCGTAAACTTTGAGAACAGAAGAAATTTTATGATATGTAGAGTCAAACTTCGCAAACGGTACTCAATTTGGGTGCGAAAAGATGAAGTTATGATGTTTTTCTTGAAAATCTCACAAATGAATCGGGGGGTAAAAAATGGAGCCTACTACGAAGACGAATCGCGAAACGTAGGTCTGTACATGGAACGAAACGCATTGGACTAGAGTAGAGAGAAGGGAGGAGAGAGAGAGGGTAGAGAGAGAATAATTTCGATCATAACTTTGCATACATATGTTGGATTGATGCACTGTTTGAGGCATTTGACTCGTGTTGACAAGTACAATCAGATTACGGTATTAGATTGTCGGAAAAGTAGCTGGAACAATGCCAGAATAGTACCTAAAGTTTCACAGTAGCTTTGTCAAAAAATTTAATTTTTCTACAATTCAGTATCAAAAATTAGAATTTTTACCTCGTAAAGGCCAGATAAACTCTTGGTGAGTAGTTTCTCTTATAAGATCTAATTTTTCATTAATTTAAGAGGGTAATATAGATAGGGTTTATAATTGATTAAATCTTAGTTGTTTGGTTTGAAAGTGTTATTGTGAATGATGTGATGAACAGGTTGTTACTAAGAATTTGTTGGAGTGAATGATTGTAATATTGGTACTGTAAAATTAAAAGTTTGGGAAATATTGGTTTAGGATCACTTAGCACGCTAAGTGTTCGATGAAATGTCTAAGTAGTCATAAGTGTTAACATATTGTGAAATTAATGACTAAGTATGTTGCTATGAATAATGAAATGCATGATGTGATGAATGAATTATGAAAACCATACCATGAAATGTAGAAATTGTCTAAATTATAGGAAGGCATGTTGGTTGTATACCAAATGTTTGATAAAATGTCTAAATGACGTGTTGATTGATGAATTAATAATGTATGACACATGTGTGAGCATATATGAGTTGTGAACTTTGTGTAATGATGACAGTTGATGCGTGAGTGTCCATGATGATGATAGGGTACGTGAGGGTCCTCACAAGGAGACGACGACCCAATACTGGCCATGCTTGATGCCTATTCTTGCAGGCTATGGCTTTAGAGAGAATAAGGTGTTGAATGCCTATTGTTGCAGGCTATGACCTTAGAGATAATAGGGTATTGAGTGTCTATTCTTGTGGGCGATGCTAGAGAGAACGAGAGTTTTTAAGACCCAATATATTCTATACTTTGTTGTCTATTCGTGAGGGCGATGACCCAACAATTGATGAGGGTATTGGAGTCCTATTCTTTCTGGCTATGGCCTTAGAGAGAATAGGGTATTGAAGATATATTTGTGAGGAAGATAGTTTAATAGATAAGAATAAGGATTGTGTACTATGTTAAGTGGGGTTGTATTATGATTATATAACTGAGATATATTTTAGTTACGTTGCTTAGATATTTGGATTATGGGTCAAGTGACCTACTCATTGAGCTTATTAGCTCACTATTCTACAGTTCCTAGTTTTATAGGTCTGTCCCAGCTTCCAAACTCCTCCGCAGCATCGTAGTAGTAGCTCACGGTTGTTAAGGATATGCCCTAGAACCAATTATATCATGTGGTTCAGGGATATCATTTCTTGTATATATATTTCTGTAATTAATTGTAAATTAGTTTACGATTAATAAAATGACTTTTATATCATTTTGAATATACAGTTGCTAATTTATATTGTATATAAAATGCAGAATGAGATCCTATAATGTATTCTGACGTCAAGACTCTATCTACAAAGAGTTGCAGATATGAGTACAAAGTCTATGATTTAAATAAATATAAATTAGTTCCTGGTTGAGGTAATGTCATATGAGAATATAACATTACATGACTAGTATGTTTAATGCTACCAAGGATTAGTATTGGATACTAATAGTTAAGTGACGAGTCTCATGTCATAAGAGTATAAACATGGGTAATACGTTGGTGAACGTGTTACTAAACGTAACGAATCACATGGGTGATTATTCATAGTCAATAATATGTCACACAGACGTACTAGTGTATCACTAGTTCTATGACCTGAGGTATCATGGTTGCCCTCTGTACTGAGGCACATTATTTACTTATGTATATAACATCGGGCTAGCCACGCCTAGTGAAAAAAGTTTGCTGGCAATGTGTTTAAGTGTATGAAGATAGGTAATAACCAAAATGAAATTTGTTGACTCAGATGTTAGAGTTTGGGATTCTAGGTGGAACTGTCATAAACGGAAATAAAGTCTTTGACAAAAGAATGTATGTCCAGAAAAGTATTTTTACGGATATATGAATCCTATATATGTTTGAGGTTCTAATCCTAAATTAAGTTAGGGGTTTGATGATACCATGACCCACACTCGATTGGGAGTCAACAACAGAAGAATTTTACTACATGTACGTACAACTAGGTTTATCCAATATATTAATTCATTTGTGTCTAGGGGTCATGATATCTTACTAGAGGCCACTTATGATCATTGAGAGCTTTGGTTACAAAGAGTTATATCGAAGAGATACTAAAGAGTTAGTATCTATCCATGTCCAGCTCACAATGAATCTAGGGGGTCACACTTATTAGTCAGTTACTTGATAATGATGGTAATTGCTATTATATAATAATTATTAATTTAGTTAATGATATTATTCTGATACTTTGATTAGATAGCAATTCATTTCTTTATTCTAAAAAATAAATTTCCCGACTAGGGTATGCTAGCACCCATATACGTAAGAAATATTTCAGTAATTTATGGTATAATATAAATATGATTTAAGAATATATAAGATATTTAATAAGATATTAATGAATAAATGAGTTTATTAATTATTGATTATTTAAATATTATTTAATCAAATGGTTCCTTGGTTGACAAGTGGCACCATATGATGATGCCAAGTGTCAAACCTTTGATTAAATATTATCCATTCATTTTGAATCAATGGTTAAGATTTAAAGTATTAATATTGATTGAAGTAATCATTTAAAAAGGAAATATCTTTCTCAAATATTAATATAATATTAAATATCAAAAGTAATGATTACATATTTATATATTAAAGTAATATATAAATAAATAAATAATCATTACATATTTATATTATTAAAGTAATAATATAATATCTAAGCATTTATTACATATATTTATATTATTAAAGTAATAATATAATATAATATATGTATATATATGTCATAATATATTAATATATTAATTTGATTAATATATTATATTATTACATTAATTTGACTAATGTTAAATGAACCACCTATCATAGCTTGACACATGGCATGACTTTATTTATTTGATGAAAGAAAAGCCAAATTAGTGTTTACGTATGTGGAAGAAATCAAATTGAATTTGAATTCAATTTGGAATTTGTTAGACACATGGCATGAATTCATTTATTTGATAAATAAAAAGCCAATTGAACGTGTTACACGTATGAATTTAATTTAGAATTGAATTACTAAAAAGCAAGACTTAAGAGTTTAGTTAAGAAAAGCAAATAAAGAAGTGATGCTATTTTTCCAAAATGGGATGCAATTAACCGAGAGATTTTGTTTTCAAAAAGAAAATGTGTGATGCTACTTCTTTTTCTTAGTTTCCCGTAGGCTTCATTTTCAAATTGAAGAAGATGAGTGCTTTGTGAAGCATAAGAGAGAAAGTCATATATTAGTTTGGTGAAGCTAATATCCATAGCTTAGAAATCCCATCACGAAACCGGAACAACTTGAAGAAGTATGACTTCTAATCTTTGTTATTTTTGTTTAAATGTTTAAATTTTAAAATATGCATATGTACATGTCGTGGTTCTTTAGGAGCTTTCGGAACGGTTTGTGTGACAGCCGTAGCTTCCTTAATGGCGGTTGCGCTCCCAAGAACCAATCTTGTGTGTCGTACATTCACCACATCCCCCTGTTCGGCGGTATATCTACACCCCTTGCGGAATTTTTACCATTTTGCATACCCATTGTATGGTGTCATTATTTTGGGCATGGGGTATTTTTGTTTTTGACATATAACTATGGAGTGGTTATACATTAGGATGTATTCATCAATTTTTTTGGAATGTTAATATACTATATATATAATTATCTCACTTCCTTTTATTTTCAAACATTATATAAATATTATACTATATTTAGCAAAGTTATTTCTTTTCCATTCAATTTGCAAAATCTATTAGAAATAAAATGTTTTATACTTTAAACATGTTATTGTTTATAAGATTGTAAAGCCATGGATGGGCAATGCATTGCATGGTTGTTGAGGTGCTCTCGACATATGAGGGTTACACCTCATTGTCAAAATGACAGTAGTACTAGGTGACATGACATGAATTGATTGAGCATATGGTAAACTAACTAACTCATAACGTCTCTCGTAAGGTAAGGTTAGCCTTTTTGAAAGGCGGTCATGATAGTCTGGTATCAGAATTATAGGTTTAGAATTTTTAGGAGCATGCATTAAGTATGATTAACGACATGTGTTTCGTGCATACAAATTCCCCCATGTCTAGATGGTGTCGAGGAGTTAGAGCAGGGCGGGATCATGGTAAGCCACGTCGAGGGAGTTGTGTCGAGAGTTGACTTTCTCTTTAAGAATTAGTTTAAACCGGTTGATACATTCAAATGTGTGATTTGTGGAATTGCCAAATTATAGGTTCAAAAGAGATGAGCATGCTATGACTAAAACGTATTTTACACGGGACTTGTGAAAATGTGAAATTTAAGTCTTGATATGATGACTATGATTAAGGATAAGTTGTATTGATTTATGAATTTCTTTTGAGTTCAGGGTCGTAGACAGAGATTATGGAAACGTTTATTTATTAATTTTGTGTTGTGAATGTATTGAGATATATTAAGCCTAGGAATTGCGACTTTGGGTTGTGATATCTGAGAATGAATATTAAAATGGTGTAATGGTAGTGTATAATGTTTTATTCTATTATATTGAAATGAGAATATAAAGTCGTCATTAGAACTTAATATTGAAATGTATGGGGGAAAGACAGAATTATGTTCCTTACTGAATTCGGACGTAGGCTTATTAAACTCGAAAATTATTATGGTTATTGAAAATTATTTTGGAAAATGTCAAAAGGGTTGGGTTAATGTGAACCTATGAGTTGGGATTTGATTTTGTGTTTATTGCTCTATAAACTTATGATTATTACGAATAGTAAGAATATTGTCAAGGATGTCAACCATGTGTTGGAATAAGATGAATTCATGGATTGTGATTTAGGTGATAACATGGGAGAAAAAAATATTGAGATTGATTGGGTGAGTGAGTGGACTAACTTTGTTTTAAATAGTTTCAAACTTATGTTATTTGATTTTAAGAACCCCCCTTTAATATTGAAAAGATGTTGGGTTATATAGATAAATGGGGTTGATCAATTTTTTTTGTTTATGAATCTTGGATTGTTGTGGTGCAATACAAACATGGGTTTAAATTATGGAAATGGTCTTGAGGCATTGGCATTTAGTTACAATTATGGTTATAAATTTGATATAGTAGATATCTTGCTTTAATATATTATAAATTTAACTTGATGCTCAAAACTGTAAATATTTGTGAGTCAACTTGAGTTTTTGGACATACTAAATATTTTAAATAGTGAATTATTGAAATATGTGTTGAAATGATAAATATGTTGTAGATGGGATGCAATTTTATGAAATTTCAGATTTGGTATTATAGACCATGGTTGTGGATAAAAATTGCATTAATTTAGTTATTTTGTAAAATTAGATGGATTTATATTTTCAATAGTATGATGCCAAATTTGCTTTAAATATAAGTTGGGAGGAGGATGTCCCAAAGACTGCTTTTAGGATGAGGTACGAGCACTTTGAGTATTAGGTAATGCCTTTTGGACTTACAAATGCGCCAATGACATTTATGGACTTGAAGAATCAAGTGTTCAGGCCATATTTAGATAAGTTTATGGTGTTATTTATTGATGACATCTTAGTGTATTAGCCTTCTCGTAGTGAGCATGAGAAGTACTTGCGGGTAGTATTGAAGACATTACAAAGAGACCGTTTATACACAAAGTTCTAAAAGTGCGAGTTTTGGTTGGATAAAAAAGTGTTTCTAAGGCAAGTGATTTCAAGTGATGGAATCTATGTTACCATTAAAAAGTCAAGGTTGTGTTGAAATGGTAAAGGCTACGGACGGTGATTGAGATTCGCAATTTTCTGGGTTTTAGCTGGATATTATCGTCGCTTCATTCGAGATTTCTCTATTATTGTATCTCCAATGACCTGGTTGACGAAGAAGAAGTTTGTGTGGATAGATGAATGTGAGAAGAGTTTTCAGACTTTTAAAGAGAAGTTGACAATGGCTCCGGTTCTTGCTTTACTATCAGGATTGGATACGTTTGTGATATACACTGATGCTTCGCACCGAGGGTTAGCTTGTGTATTGATGCAAAATGATAGAGTGGTTGCCTATGCCTCAAGACAATTGAAAACACATGAGAAGAACTACCTCACCCATGACTTGGAGATGGTAGCGATAGTTCATGCTTTGAAAATTTGGAGACACTTTTGTATGGTGCGAAGTGCATTGATCATAAAACCCTGAAGTATCTTTCGACGTAGAAAGAGCTTAACTTGAGGCAGAGGTGGTGGATGGAATTTCTTAATGATTATGATTTCATAATTCACTATCATCTTGGAAAAACCAATGTGGTTGCAAATGCCTTGAGTAGGAAAGATATGGGAAAGTTGAATTTATTGAAAGCTAAGCACCAAATGTTTGAAGAAATAGAAGCACTCTATATATCATTTGTAGTAACTAATAGTAGAAGACTTCTCATTCATATGAGAGTTCGTCTTATGCTTGTGGATAGGTTAAGGGTGGCTCAAAAGAGGATGAACAATGTTGAAAGTGGAAGGAGGAGGCGAAAGAAGGAAAGAAAATTGAATTTTGGTTAGGGGTAGATGGTAAATTAATGTAGGAAGTTAGAGTTGTGGTACCCGAGACAGGGACTATTAAATGGGAGATTTAGGATAAGGCACATGATGTTCCATATACGATGCATCTGGGCAAGTACTAAGATGTATAGGAACTTGAGAAAAATCTATTAGTGGCCGAGGATGAAAGGTAAGGTAATAGAGTTTGTATCATGGTGTATAATGTGTTAGTAGGTGAAGGCAGAGCATTAACACCTAGCCGGTTTACTCCAGCTAGTACCAGTACCTTAGTGGACTTGGAAGGACATAATTATGGATTTTGTAGTAAGTTTACCGAAGACCTCAAGAGGATACGATGCCATATGGGTGATTGTAGATAGGTTATCCAAATCTGCTCACTTTTTGTTGATTTGGGTTACTTGGGGACAGAAGAGTTTGGCTAAATTGTATGTGTAGAGCCTACAAAATTCGAAATGATTTAAGGGTATTAAGTTCCGTCATTGGTAAAGTATTCAGATGCGTTAGGATTCAAGGGAACAAGTTTTAGTATGCACGTATAGTTAAATCGACACTTAGGCAATAAAATGTCATAGATACATATATAGACCTAAGTACATGATTTTATTTTTCTTATATTTCCAAAATAATTATAAACAATATAAGGACTAGATTGAAATGATTTTAAAACTTAAGAGGAAAAAGTACAAATAATAAAAATGTAGGACCACCATCAAAATAATCATATTATTATATTATGAGTCATTGAAGTGTAGTACTACGCTAAGACCAAGATATTACTAAGTTAAACTAATATGGATATGTAAGCCCAAATTTAAGTAAATCCAAATATAGCCCAAATTTGCGTTTTATTTTCTACCAAATTCTAGATTTTCCTACTCTTTATTTAGAAAAACAAAGAAAACAAAAAATTAAACACAAAATAAGAAGTAAAAAATGTGCATCAAGGAGGAGAAAAGAGAAGAAACCTGAAAGGAGAGGCAGTAACCCAGCCAACCGACATTGGCAAAGGCGCAATGGGCGAGATCGATTCCTGGGCGTATGACTATAGGAAAAGGGAAAGGGAGAAGGGGAGACACTGTCTATCACACAAACCATGTAGAATGGCTCACCAAAAGACCAAAGACATGGAAGTATGTACATTTTAAAATTTTAAACAATTTAAACAAAAGATCAACACATATAAAATATACATACCTTAAATGTCAATCTCCGGAACAAGCTACTCGTTAGCTTGAAGGCGTGTCACACACACTGAGTTGATTGCGATGGGTTCCGATTACACAGATTTATGTAATAAGGAAAAAAGAAGAGTAAAAAGATGAAAGAAGTTTCACAAGTTTTCTTTTCTTCTACAAGAACTAGAAGTTTTCTAGGGGAAGTTTTCTACCCTAGAAAACTTCTAGTTCTTGTAGAAGAAAAGAAAACTTGTGAAACTTCTTTCATCTTTTTACTCTTCTTTTTTCCTTATCAGTTTTGTTCAAAACAAAAACTCACCCCATTCATCAATGAAGTTCACGATAAAGAGGAGAGAAGAAGAAGAACAGTGTTTTGGTTTCTCTCAATTCCAAAATTGTGAAAACCCAAATTGTGTTGTGTGAAAACCAAAACATATGTATGTGCCCTTTCACCCAAGCACTTTGTTCAAAAAAAAGCTTAGTGGATTCCAAGTGGCAACCTTCTATAGATGGATTCCAAAATCTATTCATATTTCATTAAACCTTTTAATGCAACATAAATATATAGCATATTATAATATTAATTATATTAATATATATTATATGCATTTATATTTAATGTTAGATGGAGGGAGAGAGATATATAAATATATTTTATTTTATATAATATAAAATAAAATATAATAATTACCTTTTATTATTATATTATATATAAATTAAATGTAATTATCACTTTATAATGGTAACATTTGTCAAGTAATGATCAATTTGATCAAATAATAATTATTTAATCATTAATAAATAAACCACTTATTTATTAATATTCTTATGACAAAATATCTTTTCTTAGTTTTCAAATATTAGAAAATCATATTTATGTAATTTGAATTATTTCTAAAATATTTTCCACATATATGTGTACTAGTACATCTTAGTCAAAAAATTAATTCTTTACAATAAATAATTAAATTGTCATCATATCAAAGTATCATAACAATATCATTAACTAATTTAATGAATATCATATATGGTAATAACCTGTTGGAGATATGCCATAGAACTAATCGTATTATACGGTTTAGGGATATCATCCTTATGTATATATAACTTTGTAATTAATTGTAAATTAGTTTATAATTAATAAAATGACATTTATATCATTTTACATATACAGTTGCGTATATATATATATATTATATATAAAATGCAGAATGAGATCTCGTGATGTATTATGGCGCCAGGACTCTATCTGCAAGGAGTTGTAGATATGAATACAAAGTCTGATTTAAATACATTCGAATCGTTCCCGATTGAGGTATTGTCATATAGGAGTATGGCATTGCATGATTGGCATGTTTGATGTTACTAAGGATTAGTATTTGATGCTAATAGTTAGGTGACGAGTCTCATGTCACAAGAGCATAAACATGAGTAATACGTTGGAGTGCGTGTTACTAAATGTGACCAAACGTGACGAATCACATGGGTGATTATCTACAGGCAATGATACTTCACACAGCCGTACTAGTATACCATTAGTCCTTTGACCTAAGGTGTCACGGCTGCCCTCCGCACTGAGGCACATCGTTCACTTGTGTATATCGCACTTGGCTAACCACACTTGGTGAAAGAAGCTTGCTGGCAATGTGTTTAGGTGTAAAAGGATAAGTGATGACCAAGACAGAATCTACTAGCTTAAATATTAGAGCTTGAGATCCTAGGCAGGGATGTCATACATGGAAAATGAAATCTCTGACGGTGTTTTCAGAAAGGTGTTTTTGGATACATGATTCCTGTATATGATTCGAGACTATGTTCTTATGATTGAGTTAGGGGTTTGACAATTCCATAACCCGCACTGGATCGGGAGTCAACAATAGAGGGATTTTACTATATGAATGTACGACTATATGGATTCATTAGTGTTTGGGGGTTGTGGCATCTTGCTAGAGGTTGCGCATGATCATTGGGAACTTTGATTGCAAAGAATTGTACCGAATAGATACAAAGGAGTTCGTGTCCACCCATGTCCAGCTTACAGTAAACCTAAGGCGTCACACACATAGTCGGCTACTTGATGATGATGACTATTGTTACTATGCAATAATCGTTAATTGGTTAATGATATTATACAGATATTGATTGGGTAGCAATTTGATTCTTTATTGTGAAGAATATATTTTCCGGCTCCGACGCACTAGCACGCGTATGCATGGAAAATATTTCGGTTTAATTTTGGGATACAGTAAATATAATTTGCGAATGCAATAATATTAATATATTAGTATTATATTTTTATATAATTAAAGTAATCATAAAAAATATAATTATTAATTATATAAATATTATAATAATATCTCAAATGTATTATTGATATATATATATATATTATTAAAGTAATAATATATATGTACATATGTAAGATATTTATTAATATATGTGTATATAAATATATATATATATATATATTAAAGTAATGTATGTATATACATGTAATTGTCTCTCTCTCTCATTTTAATACAAGTATATATATATATATGTTAATTTGATTAATGTATATATATTATATTAATAATGTATTAATATATTAATGTATATGTGTATTAATGTAATGCATGAATTTGATTAAGATCAATCAATGCACTTCACCAACCGACCATGACTCACGTTTGTATTAAATTTCATTTTGATATTTTGAAGATGAAAGTCGGTTGATTGTGGAGTCGGTGGATGTTTATCAAAATGAGATTTGATAAACACAAAGCTTAAGGGTTAAGCTTATATATATACGTTAAACATTATGCTGAAAAAACATACTTCTTTGTCTTTCATCTTTTCTGGTTTTAAAACACAGCAAGGTTTTTTTCTCTGTTTTGAAAAAACCAAAAGCCTCTTCTTCTTCAACCATAAGCTACTTGGTGAAGTAAGCTTAAGAGAGCTTGGTTGTGAACTAAAGCAAAGATAGAAGAGAGAAGCAAGCTTGGATTATGGACCGGAGCTTGAACAGAAGAGAGAGAAAAGGAAACCGTAAAACGAGAAAGCTTGGTGAGCTTGTTGAAGCTCAAACCAGTGCTTACAAATCCCAAACAAGCCAAAACCGGCTTCATCACTCCGACGTATGGATCACTTGAGGGAGTAAAGTTGTTGTTGTCCTGGATTGCAAGGCCAAAGGTAAGTTATCTTTGTTTTTGAATTTGAAAAAAGTATGATTTTGAAAGCTGAAATGTGCATGTGTGCATGTCCAGATCAGCTGAGAGCCTATTTCGCAGGTTCACGAAGATGGCTATGGCTCCACTACGGTGGTTGTGCACCTGGAAGTTCCTTTCGTGTGTTGCGCTTTTGCTACTCACGAAAACAGAGCATGTAACTCACTGTTCCGTTCATAACTATCATTACCAAGTAACTGATATGTGTGTGATTGTCTGGGTCCACCGTGAAATGGACATGAGCAGATACGAACCCTTTTGCATCACTTCGTTATAATTCCTTGTAACCGAAGTTTCCAATAATCATACACAACCTCTAGCAAGATGCCATAACCCCCAGACATGAATGAATCCATAAGTCATACGTGCATGCAGTAAAGTCCCTTTGCTGTCGACTCCTAATCGAGTGTGGGTCATAGAATTGTCAAACCCTTAATTCAATCATAGGAACAAGGTTTCAAATCATATACAAGATTTGTGTATCCAAAAACACCTTTTTGGAAACACGTACTCTGGCTAGAGATTTCATTTTCCATGTATTACATCCCCGTCTAGGATCTCAAACTCAAATATCTGAGCTAATAAATTCTATTTTGGTTATCACCTGTCTTTATACACCAAGAACACATTACTAGCAAGCTTCTTTCACAAGGCGTAACTAGCCCAGTACGATATACACAAGTGAACGATGTACCTCAATGTAGGTGGCAGTCATGACACATCAGGTTAAAGGATTAGTGGTATACTAGTACAACTTTGTGACGTATTATTGACTGTGGGTAATCACCTATGTCATTCATCACGTTTATTATCACGTTCTCCAACGTATCACCCATATTTATGCTCTTGTGACATAAGACTCACCACCAAACTATTAGCATCCAATACTAATTCTTGGCAGCATCAAATATGCCAGTCATTTAATGTCATACTCTCATATAACATCACCTTAACTGGGAATTGATTCAGATGTATTCAAATTAAAACTTTGTACTCATCTACATCTCCTTGCAGATAGAGTTATGACATCATAATACATCACGAGATCTCATTCTGCATTATTTATTTTTATAAAGCAACTTTAAATGCAAAATGATATAAATGTCATTTTCTAATCGTAAATAACTTTACATTTAATTATAGAAATATAATTATATACAAGGAATGATATCCTTGAACCACATGTCACGATTGGTTCTAATGCATATTTCCAACAAACTCCCACTTGCACTAGAGCCAATCACCATGTATCCAATACCCATTATCTTTAGGTGGTGATCCAGTTGCTGCTGTGTCATCGGTTTAGTCTGTGAGTCCGCCACGTTTTCTACAAACAGGTTTTTTTGAACGACCAGGTGTTTATTTGCTATAAACACTCTAATTAAATAGTATTTCTCTGAATATGTTTAGACTTCTATTGAGACCTTGGCTTCTTAGCCTGAGCTATAGCTCTATTATTGTCATAGTACAAAGTTACTGAGTTAACTATGGAATGAACCATTCTGAGTTTTGTCACAAACTTACGAATCCAGATTGTTTTTTTCGCAGCTTCAGAAGTAACGACATACTCAGCTTCTGTAGTGGAGTTAGCTATAGTAGTCTATTTGAAACTTTTCTAACAGATAACACCTCCATTATATATGAATACAAATGCATAAATAAACTTTTTATCATCCACATTTGATTGGAAATCAGAATTAGTGTAACCTTCAAGTTTTAACTCACCTCCCATATAGGTCAATACCAAATCTTTAGTTCTTTTCAAGTACTTAAGGATCCTTTTGACTGCAATCCAATGTTCTTTTTCTAGAATTGCCCGATATCTACTCATGACAATCATAGCATATGCTATATTAGGTCTGGTACATAGCATGACGTATATAAGACTACCTATTACTGAAGTATAAGGAATCTTCTGCACATGCATATGCTTAGCTTCAGTCTTGTGTCCCATCTCTCTCAAGAGATGTACGCTATAACTGCAGGGCAAGAAACCTCTTTTAGAGCTGTCCATATTGAAAAAGTTCAGTACTTTATCTATGTGCAGACTCTAAGAAAGACTTATCATTCATTTCGCTTTATCCCTATAGAAGCAAATAACCGAAATGAAGGTCGTTTCTCCCAAGTCTTTCATGGAGAAAACATTATACAACCATAATTTAGTCTCAAATAACATGCCCACATTGTTTCCCATGAGTAGCATGTCATTTACATACAATACAAGTAATGTGATGGCATTGTTATTTTCTTTTTTATAAACACACGATTTATCAATATTCTTAATGAAGCCAAACGATTTGACCGCATCATCGAATCATATGTTCCAACTTCTGAAAGCTTGCTTTAATCCATAAATGGATCTATGCAACTTACAAACCTTATGACTATCAATAGAGGCAACAAACCCAATTGGCTGTTACATGTATATAGACTCCTCAATGAAACCATTAAGGAAGGTTGTCTTTACATCCATCTGTCATATCTTATAGTCAAATATGCCGTAATAGCAAGTAATATCTAAATGGATTTCAGCATGGCTATTGGGAAAAAGGTTTCATCAAAATCAACACCTTATTTCTAATTATAACCCTTTGTTACCAACCTAACTTTAAAAGTCTCCACTTTTTCATCTTTGCCAATTTTTTGTTTGTAAATCCATTTACAACTGATAGGAACAATTCCTTATGATGGATCAATAAGTTACCACACTTGGTTAGCATACATGGATTCCATTTTGAATTTCATGGCATCTAGCCATCTTCAGAAATTGATGTCTAATATTGTTTCTTTATAGGTTCTAGGATCTTCCCTTTGTATACCTTCTTCAATCATAAATGATTCATAATCATTTTCAGAAAGGAAATAATATCTCTAAGGAGGGTGTGATATTTTACTAGATTTACGAAAAGTTCTGTCTATAAAACACTGAGGATTAGATCAAACTGGTTCATCAACATGAAATGGATCATCTGCATCAACAAGCTTATCCATCTGAGGTTGATCATTATCAAGCTTTCCAGACTCTTTTGAAAGTCCAATATTTCTACCTACACCACCATCCTCAATGAACTGATTCTCAAAAAACTGTGCGTGTCTGCTAATCAAAATCTTTTGATCAGCATGAAAGTAGAAATAATATCATAAATTATCTTTAGGATATCTAATGAATTGACCTTTTTTAGACTTAACATCCAGCTTCCTAGTATTAACTAATTTAACATAAATTGGACATCCCCAAAGCTTCATATAATTGAAGGTTGGTAACTTTCCATACTATATCTCATATAACATCTTAGAAATAGCTTTGATAGAGTCCTGTTCAAGCTATAAATTACAGTATTTAGACATATCCCCAAAGATATGTTGGTAAATTTGTGAAGCTCATCATGGATCGTACTATATCCTATAAAGTACGATTCCTCTTTTCCGATACACTATTATGCTACTGTGTATAAGGAGGTGTAAGTTGAGAAAGTATACCATTAATTTTAAGAAATTCTAAAAACTCAATACTTAAGTATTCACTTCCATGATCAGATCGTAGAATCTTAATACTATTTATTATTTGTTTTTCTACTTCAGCTCTGAATTCTTTTAACTTTTCAAAAGATTTAGATTTATACTTCAATAAGTATACATAACAATACTATGAGTGATCATCGGTAAAGGTTATGAAGTAAGGGAAACCACCTTTGGCCATTTCACTACATAGACCACATACATCATTATATATCAATTCAAAAACTTCATTGGCTCTTTTTCCTTATCTAACAAAAGGTGATTTGGTCATCTTTCTCTGAAGACAGGATTCACAAGTAGGGTAGGGTTTAGAATCTAATGGACCTATCAGTCCATCATTACCCATCTTCATAATCATTTTGTCTCCAATATGGCCTAATCTATGATGCCATATAAGTTTTGAATTAAGTTCATTTTTAGACCTTTTCTTATTAATAGTATCAGTCATGTTAATTTCATTTGTCTCAAGGACATATAAACCATTTACAATTAAGCCAGTGCCAATTAATTTATTTTACAAATAAATACAACATTTACATCCATCAAATATAAAAGTGTAACCCTATTTACACAACTGATTGACAGATAAAATATTTCTATTGGTTGTATCAAAATATATAGTTTTGTACAATACAAAAACATGACCTGAAGGTAGAATAATTCTGCACGTCCCTAAGCAAGTGGTAGCAACTATTACTCTATTTACCATCTTCAGCATCACTGCATCCTTCTCTAGTAACTACTTGTTGTGAAGGTCATGTAACTTTATACAAATATGAGAACTGACAGTTGAATCAATTATCCATATATTTGAATATGAAGTAACACTTAATTAAGTTTCAATAACATGACAAGAAAGTGTACTTTGCACCTTCTTCTGTCTCACGCTCTCCATGTAAAGAGGATAATTCCTCTTGTAGTGACCAAGCTTCTTACAATGATAACACTCATCATTGGCTTAGCTATTGGCAACTTGTTTGCCTTTACCCTTCTTGTTCTTTTTCTTTGAGACTCCTCCCTTAGGTCTCAACCTAGAGGACTTCTTACCTTTCCATTTAGAAGTTTTACCATAAGACACTAGCAAGAATGACCTCTTTCTCTTTTCTTTTAGAGACTTTCTTATGAAATGAAACAATTTCATTCATAAGTTCAGGAAGAGTATGTTCCAGTTTGTTCATGTGATAATTGGTAACAAACTGATCAAAGATAGATGGGAGTGACTGAAGGATCAAATCCGTCTGTAATCCAAAGTCCATGGAAAATCCCAATGGCTCTAATTGTTCTATGAGGTTTATCATCTTCATAAGATGAGACTTTAGAGGCACTCTCGGATTAAGTTTCATACCAAACAAAATAGTAGACAACTCGCACCGCCTATAACTAGAGCTCTCCTCGAACATCTCAACCAAAGAAAGATAGACCGTTGAGACATCCTGCTTGCCATCATACTGAGTCTGTAAGTCATCACTCATAGACACTAGCATATACGATCTTACTTTAAGATTATCGTCCTTCAATTTCTGGAAGGTCTCAATCTCCTTTGGTGAAGTCTCACTAGAAAAGAACTTGAGCGTAGGCCTCTGAAAGACATAGCCAGTCTTTTCATAATCTAGAACAATTCTGAGATTTTGATATCAAACCTTAAAATTAGGCCCGGTGAGCCTATGAGTATCAAAGATTTAGAGAAGAGGGTTCAGCATTCTTTCACTTGAAAAGACATTCAACTTTTGAATATCTGTAAAAAAAAATGAAATACATCATAATTTATTAAATGTATATTTATATATTTTCATCTATTCAGTTTTGGACTATAAACCAAATAGTTCTCCTACTACTTTAATTATATCTCATATTCCCTCGATAAGAAAACTGTAATATAATTACAGGTTTTTGTGGGTAATTATATTCTTATCAAACTCAGAAGACCTCACCTAACAGTTATTGGTCAAGTAAGCCCAACAAATTAGAAACTTATTTTTGTTTGTAACTCTTTACAAGATATAATCAATTTACCTATAAGAAAAGATACTTCACCTAACAATTATTAGCACCTTAATCGAGTTAGGCTAAACCCAATACCTTTTCATGGATAAGAGAGAAATCAAATCCCTCATCTAACAGTTATTGGTGGCTAAAGACCCCCTATTAAGAAATGGGTCAAATAGATTACAACATCCCGTGAAGGCCCTCACCTAACAACTATTAGGTTATCCCATTAAAGATGCCTATAACTTACCGATTGCATTGGAAGGTTTGAACCTAATATTTAATGAGAGGAAGATTTTTATTTAAGGTCTCATTTAATATACATCATCATGCATATTATTTAGTACCGAGTTTATATCATTCCAAATGATATCAATATCAAATATTAACCCATCACATATTTAATCATATTAAATAAATAAATTAACCATTAATTTATTTTTGTGAGAGAATTTCAATTTATACAATATCAATTGGTTTATTTATGTTTATCATTTTACTCCTACTAGAATTCTATTAATTTTAGTTGAATCAAAATTAATTAGAATCTCCATCCAATTTAATTTTTTAATTCAGAGTAATTATTTTTCTGTTCAATTGAAACAATTTCAACCCCTAAAATTTTAATTTCAATAAATCGAATTTTTAGTAACAGAAAATATACTAATCAAATTAGTACTTATAGAAGTTGTGGCTGAGGATGATTATGATATTTAGAGATTATTTAAGAATGAAGAAAAAAAATTACTCGTTTTTTTTTATACAAAACATAGAACAGATCAATCTACCCTTATCAGGGTATCGATCCGATCTTACAAGAAAAATCACTTTACGTCTCATGCAGATCGATCCTCTTTGGCCAAAGATCGATACATGGCTTCCCAGGTTTTAAGTATTGATCTGTTTCACTAAGGGGATCGATCCAATTGACCCTTCAACAGTAAGTATCGATCCTTTCTCCAAAGAGATTGATACTTCCTGAAACAGAATGATCCATAACTTTCGAGTATCGATCTAATTCATTAAATGGGTCGATTATATCAACCTTTTCAACAGCAAGTATCGATCCTTTCTCTAAAGAGATTGATTCTTCCTGAAACAAAATGCTACGGGACGATACAGAGTCATCTTGTATCGATTTGTTTGCTTAAGGTATTGACATTCGATGTCTTTTAGCCTACAAGTATTGATCCATTTCACAAAGGGATCAATACTTGCATCAAAATAGATCATTCCGAGGCTATTTTAAACATTTCTAAAGTTTCTAAAACTTATATAAAATGACTTAAAACAACTTCATTCAAGTCTCTAAACATGATAACGCCTATTAATCACATTAACGTCTATTATCATGCTTTTTCATAAAGTGTAATCATCCAAATATTTTCATTTGATCAAATTAAATCTAACCATTTCCATGCTCTCAAATATATCAAATATATTCTCATACATGTTAACACAAAATTTAATCACCATTAACATTCCATATCAACACATATATGCTTAAAACATAGCAAATGAAATTTTCATGCTTTTAAACATAAAGATCATTTTATTCCAAATAACATATTATCAATATCAAGCCACAATAAACAATCTAAATAAACAAAATCAACATCCAAACACATATTTTAAAACATACATACATACACATGTCATGGCTCTAATTCCATTTTGAAAGGAGAGGCAATAACCCAGCCAACCGACATCGGCCAAGGCGCACGATCGCCGGAAACGAGAAAGGGAGAAAGGGAGCGACGGTCCGTCATACTAACCATGAGGAATGGCTTACCTAACGACCAAAGACATGGATGAATGTACATTTTAAAATTTTAAGCAATTTAAACAAAAGACCAACACATTTAAAGTACACATACCTTAAATGTCGATCTCCAGAACAAGCTATTCGTTAGCTTGAGGGGTTGTCACACACACCGGGTTGATTGCAACGGTTTTCGGTTACTCAGATTTGTATATGAAAACGTAGAACAAGTTTTCTACCCTAGAAAACTTGTAGTTCTTGTGAAAGAAAAGAAAACTTGCGAAACTCCTTTCACTTATTTCCTCTTCTTCCTCTTTCTCTCTTTATTCTCTTTATTCTCTTCTTTCACCTCATTCATCAATGGAGTTCATGACAAAGAAGGGAGAAAAAGAAGAATAGTGTTGCGGTTTCTCTCAATTCCAAAATTGTGAAAACCCAAATTGTGTTGTGTGAAAACCAAAATACACGTATATGCCCTTTCATCTAAGCACTTTGTTTGAAACAAAGCTTTGTGGATTCCAAGTGGCAACCTCCTTTGGATGGATTCCAAAATCCATTCATATTTCATTAAACTATTTAATGCAACATAAATATCTAGCATATTATAATATTAATTATATTAATATATATATTATATGCATTTATATTTAATGTTAGATGAAGAGACAGAGAGAGATATATATATAAATATATTTTATTTTATACAATAAAAAATAAAATATAATGATTAACTTTTATTATTATACCATATATAAATTAAATGTAATCATCACTTTACAATATTTGACTTTCAAACATTAATTATAAAAAGGCACTTGGTAACATCAAAAGGCACTTGGTAACATCACATGGTGCCATTTGTCAAGTAATGATTCATTTGATCAAATAACAATTATTTAATCATTAATAAATAAACCATTTATTTATCAATATCCTTATGACAAAATATATTTTCTTAGTTTCCAAATGTTCGTAAATCATATCATGTAAGCTTTCCAAATGTCTGTAAATCATATTTACGTAATTTAAATTATTTTTGAAATATTTCCCACACATACGTGTGCTAACATGTCTTAGCCAAGAAATTAATTCTTTATAATAAAAAATTAAATTGTCATTCGATCAATGTATCGTAACAATATCATTAACTAACTTAATAAATATTGTATATGACAATAACCATTATCATCAAGTAACCGATATGTGTGTGACTGCCCGGGTCTACCGTGAATTGGATATGAGCGGATAAGAACCCTTTCGCATCACTTTAGTACAACTCCTTGTAATTGAAGTTTCTAATGATCATGCTCAACCTCTAGCAAGATGCCATGACCCTTAGACACGAATGAATCTATAGAGTTGTATGTGCATGTAGTAAAGTCCCTCTACTGTCAACTCCCAATCAAGTGTGGGTTATGGAATCGTCAAACTCTTAACTTAATCATAGGAACAAGGTCTCAAATCATATACAGGATTTGTGTATCCGAAAATACCATTTTGAAAACACATACTCTAGCTAGAGATTTCATTTCCCATGTATGATATCCTCGCCTAGAATCTCAAACTCAAATATCTAAGCTAGCAGATTTCATTTTAGTCATTACTTGTCTTCATACACCAAGAACTTATTGTCAGCAAGCTTCTTCCACCTGGCGTGGTTAGCCTGGTGCGATATGCACAAGTGAACGATCTGTTTCAATGCAAATGGCAGCCGTGACACCTTAGGTCAAAAGACTAATGGTACATTAGTACGACTGTGTGACATATCATTGATTGTGGATAATCACTCATGTGATTCATCACGTTTAGTCAAGTTCAGTAACTATTTTCCAATGCATCACTAATGTTTACGCTCTTGTGACATAAGATTCGTCATCCAACTATTAGCATCCAATACTAATCCTTGGCTCTATCAAACATGCTAGTCATGCAATGTCATAGTTCCATATAACATCACATTAATCAAAAACTAATTTGGATGTATTTAAATTAAAACTCTATATTCATATCTACAATTCCTTATAAATAAAGTCATAATACCATAATACATCAGGAGGATCTCATTTTGCATTATTTATTTATATAAAGCAACTATAAATACAAAACGATATAAATGCCATTTTATTAATCGTAAACAACTTTATAATTAATTACAGAAATATAATTTTATACAAGGAATGATATCTCTAAACCACATAACATGATTGGTTCTAGGGCATATCTCCAACAAAACCGTGAGCAAGGAAAATGGTGAAAGAACAGGCAAGCCAAGGTGAGAAAAGGGAGAGTGTGGCCGAAAATAGGAAAAGAAGCAAGGGAGGTGGCTGAATCTGGTGAAGATGATAAGGAAAAGAGAGAGAGAGAAGAGAATGAAAGTGAAGAAAGAAAGAAGGAGGAGAAGAGAAAATACTTGTTTGGTTTAAGTGTGTTATTATTTTTAAAGAATTTTAATTGTTATGTTATAATTGTTTTTTTGTTGAACTTTTAATGGAAATGAATTTGTAGATTTTGTGAACAAGAAGCAAATGTCATGAATGGAGTACACATGCATGGGTATATGTGTTTTGATGTTAAATGAATTAGAAATGATGTATGAGAAGATGTGTGGAAGTTATGCATTATATATGTATATTTGTTTATGTGAGAAGAAAAATGGTATAGATATTACGTACATGGCAAGCCATAAACTGATTTTTGAGGCCTTAGTTTGATGACATTAGTGTATGAAAAATGTAAATTTAAAAGTTTATAAGTTATCAAAGTGGTGATAGGCATGAAAAAGTGTAATAGAAGTGTGAACATAAAAAACTATTGGTAGTTTTCTAATAAGCAGGGTTGCGAAATTGCTTGCGTAACTAGGCGAAATGATAGCAGTCATCTCATAGCCTTATATGAGTATTTAGAGGATGGAAAAATAAAGAATTTAGGTGTGATAGTGATGAAATTAGTGACCAAAATTGTATTAAAACATAGAACAAAGAATCGGATGTGGACAATGCTGGAAACCTGAGGAGGGCTAGGAAAAACGAGGATTTAGTGAGTTTCAGACATCAGATTAATAAGCCGTAAAATTCTATGGAAACTTGACATCTAGGATCATAACATATCCAAAAATTAGATCATTTAGTGAAGAAATGAGTTCGTATAAATTTTTTGAAAATGGACGTCTTATTAAGGACATACCCAATTTTTATGAGCTCTATGTCAAAAACTTGGCATAACCAAAGTTATCAAAGTCAAAACCCAAATCCGTAAAGTGCGGCACAAACTAAACTAATAATGGAGTATGTCACAAAAAATTTAGGTCGAGATGCATTTCAATTTTGAGCGACGCACATTTGCTGCAAGGGTTGGAGTATGCCTTGTTTGTAAAAGAGATTTCTAGCATAAATTTGGATCTTATTTAATGAATATTTCAATTATATTATTATTTATTTAGGTGATAAGCTATATATATTACATTTACTTTATTTAATCAGGCATATTGTATAGAATCTAATGAAGAAACATGAAATTGCAGATTAATGACCTGAGCATCCGACACCAACACCTTGAGTCGGAGATTTGAAAGCGTATAGGTGAGTATATGGATACATTTTTCAGAGTTATAAAATAAAATGATTGAAATGCTAAATTGTTTTCTAAAAACATATAGAATTTAAAAATGATTTAATTTTTAAATATATGAGTAAAGGTATGTTTTATATAATGATTTTAATTATTTACGAATTGTACTATGGATGGTTGACATGTGGCAAATTGATTTGAGTTAATATGTAAAGTAAATGATGAACATCCTTAGTGGATTTAATTTTGTGTTTTGTGGTGCAAGTGGTTGGTTTGAGCTTGTTTGTGCACAGATTTCACTCTTACTCGAGAAAGGGGTAAAGAAGAGGTCACCATATTTTAGCCCTTACCTACCAGGAAAAGGGATAAGGAAGAGGTTACCATTTTTGCCTTTGTTATATGATAAGAGGCAAAGGAGAGGTTACGATTGGATAAGTCAATGTTAGGCACCGCATCCGCTTATCTAGGCCAATGCTAACGAGTAGGCTAAATGATTTTATGTACTGATGTAAAAAAACTCGTTAGCGAGTCTTAAGGTGTTTATCAGCAACGTACTGGTGAATATCTTGGTGGGTAATTTTCTGGCAAGCCTAGATATATTTTATTAATATCTACAAATATTGTTTATGAAATTGGTTTTAGCATGTTATTATATTTGATGAAATGATTTTAAACTATGATGTAATCTTGCAATTCTTGTGTTAAAATTTTTGGTACTCTTACTCATATCTTGTTTTAATGATTTTCGAATTTTATATTATCTATCTATTCATTGAGTTATACTTACTCTTATATTTTCTTAAAAATATTTTTAAAATTGACAGATATCAAGTAGATCGCAAGTCCACACCCTAGACTTAGTTTTTTTGCTGAGTACAATTTCAGGAGACTTACAGGTATTTAGTGTCTCCGTGTTAAATACTGATATAAGGTTTAACAGAGATCCATAAACTATGTACTGTTACTAATTTGTAAATAAGAAATGTATTATGGGTGCAAATGTTGTAAATTTAATATATATTTATATATGTATATGTATTTATATGGACACTATATGTGGAATATTAAATTTGAAATTTTATATAATTACATGATTAGAATATGGAGGCCTTACTCAATCGTGGGAGTATTGGTGTAAAGTATATCTCACGATTGTGTGGCGATTGTTACGTGCCCATATAGGTGGATTGAGGCGTGACAATATGTTAGGGAGATAGTGAGACTTCACGAGGTGCCAATAACCATAGTATTAGATCGGAATGCTCGGTTCACCTCTCGGTTTTGGTAAAGTTTTCAAGAATCTATGGGGTGGAACATAGCGATGAGTATCGCCTTTCACCCACAGATGGATGGGCAGTCTGAGATGCCTATACAGACCTTAAAGGATTTGTTGAGGTTGTGTGTAATGACTTTTGTCGAAAGTTGGGAGGAGTATTTGCTATTAATTGAGTTCACTTATAATAATAGTTTTCTAGTGATCGTAGGCATGGCATCGTTCGAGGCATTATCGGGAGAAGGTGTAGGACTTTAGTATGTTGGAGTGAAGTGGGCAAGCGGAAGATTTATGGTTTAGACCTCATGGAAATGATAACATAATAGATTCGAGTAATTAGAGGTAAGTTGCTTGAAGTACAAAATTGGCAAAAGAGTTACGTGGTTAAATAGTGAAAGAAGTTAGAGTTTCAAGTCGGATATAAAGTGTTCCTAAAGGTCTCCCATTGGAAAGGAGTGTTAAGCTTTGGAAAGAAGGGTAAGTTATCACTGCGATTTATCGAGCCTTATGAGGTTTTAGAGAAAGTTGGTAAGGTGGCGTATCACTTAGCCCTTCCACTTGAGTTAGAGGGGATTCATAACGTATTCCACGTGTCTATATTGAGGAAGTATGTGCATGACCCTTCTTACAAAGAGAAGCCAGTGCAGATCTTAGATCGAAAGGTCAAAGGTTTTGTGGATTAATCATTATATCCAAAAGGCTACATGGGAAAAAGAAGATGAGATGTGAAAAGAATACCTCGAACTTTTTGATTAGAGTTTATAGTGACATGTTGCATTGTAAACCTTACAAGTATGATTTGTATGGTATTATGATTACTTGTATACTCTTTGTGTTTATGAATAATATTTGGATTGAATTGGATAGTGTTTCTTGTGTGGTGGATGGTGTTATTGAAATTAGAAAGTACGCAATGTCAGGATGTTTGGTATAGACAAAATTGTGAAACTAGATGTTTTGATGAAACTGCGGGGTAGTTTTACTAATGTTGAGTGATTAACATGAGATTTAGAAATTTTGTGGATGAAATTTTATTTTAGGGGGTGGAATTGTAGAATTGTAGAACCCACCCCAAATTTAAGAATTATAAGATATAATAGTAAATGTATGATTGGCATGTTAATTTAGGCATAAAGTGAATAGAACAGTGAGCTCACGTGCTTTGTTTCCATGAGCAGCAAAAGCGCGACGCACGAAAGGAACTTCCGGGTGCACAACTGCCACATGGGAACCATGGTCATCTTAATGAACCTGCAGAATAGGCTTCCAGCTGATCTTAATATGCACACATGTATGTTATAGCTTACAAAACCATGTTCTGTTCAAATTCAAAAACAAAGATAACTCACCTTTAGCTTTGCAATCCAGGACAACAACAAATTTGCTCCCTTAGGTGGTCCACATGTTAGTGTGATGAAGCCAGTTTCAGCTTGTTTGGGATTTGTAAGCTCTGGTTTGAGCTTCAACAAGCTCACCAAGCTTTCTCTTTCTACGATTTTCCTTCTCTCTTTTCTGTTCAAGCTTTGGTTCACAGCCCAAGCTTGCTTTCCTCTTCTGTCTTTGCTTGGTTCACAACCAAACTCTCCTAAGCTTGCTTCCTCAAGCAGCTTACGGTTTGAAGAAGAAGAAGAATCTTTTTTGGTTTTTCAAAAACAAAGAAGAAAAATGAAAAACAAAGAAGTAAAAACCAATATCTCATAACATATTATGTGTGTATATATATATATATATATATATGTAAGCTTAACACTTAAACTTCGTGTTTATCTAATCTCAATTAGATAAATATGCACAGACTCCACACAATCAATTAACCAACTCACATTTAACAAATCATCAAAATTTAATCAATGCAATAGTGAGTCATTGTTTTTAGGTCGGTAGTGTACATTCTTAATCAAATGCATGCATTACATTAATACACATATACATTAATACATTATTAATATAATATATATACATTAATTAAATTAACATATATATATATATGTATCAAAATGAGAGAGAGATAATGACATATATATACACATTACTTTAATATATATATATATATACATTTTTATATACACATATATAAATAAATATCTTACATATATATATATATATATCATTACTTTAATAATATATATATAGCAATAATATATTTTAGATATTTATTATTATATTAATATAATTAATAATTATATTTTTTATGATTACTTTAATTATATTAAAATATAATACTAATATATTAATATTATTGCATCCGCAAATCATATTTACAGTATTCCAAAATTAAAACCTAAATATTTTCCACGCATATGCGTGCTAGTACGTCAGTGCCGAAAAATATATTCTTTAAAATAAAGAATCAAATTGCTACCTGATCAATATTTGTATAATATCAATGACCAATTAATGATTATTATATAGTAGCAATAGCCATTTTCATCAAGTAACCGACTATATGTGTGATCTCTTAGGTTTACTGTGAGCTGAACATGGGTGGACACGAACTCCTTCATATCTCTTCGATATAACTCTTTGTAACTAAAGTTCTCAATGATCATACGTAAGCTCTAACAAGATGCCACAACCCCCAGACACTAATGAATCTATATAGTTGTACGTACATGTAGTAAAATTTCTCTACCATCGACTCCCGATTTCGTGCGGGTTATGGAATCTTCAAACTCCTAACTCAATCATAAGAGCAGGGTCTTGAATCATATAGGGAATCATATATCAAAAAACACCTTTCTAGAAGCACGTACTTTGGCCAGAGATTTCATTTTCCATATATGACATCCCTGCCTAGGATCTCAAGCTCTAATATCTGAACCAGCAAATTCTATCTTGGTCACCACCTGTTCTCTTACACCTAAATACATTATCATCAAGCTTCTTTCACCAGGCATGGCTAACCCGGTGCGATATACACAAGTGAACGATGTGCCTCAATGTAGAGGGCAGCTGTGATACCTCAGGTTAAAGGACCAGTGGTACACTAGTACTGCTGTATGACGTATTATTGACTGTGGATAATCATCCATGTGATTTGTCACGTTTGGTCATGTTTAGTAACACGTACTTTAACGTATTACTCATGTTTATACTCTTGTGACATGAGACTCATCATCCAACTATTAGCATCAAATACTAATCCTTTGTAGCATCAAACATGTCAGTCATGTAATGTCATACTCCCATATGACAATACCTCAACAGGAAACTGATTCAGATATATTTAAATCAGACTCTGTACTCATATCTTCAACTCCTTGGAGAAAGAGTCCTGACGTCATAATACATCATGGGATCTCATTCTGCATTTTATATATAATATCTATATATATACGCAACTGTATATGCAAAAATGATATAGATGCTATTTTATTAATCATAAACTAATTTATAATTAATTACAAAGTTATATATACAAAAGAATGATATCCCTAAACCGTATGACATGATTGGTTCTATGGCATATCTCTAACATAAAGTAAATAAAAATGGTATAAAGGGTATTTTGGTAATTTATGCATAGTTACTGTAGTTATATCAAAATTTATGGTGGTTAATATAAGATGAAAGCTTGTAATGTCTAGGTTATTATGCCATAAATAACACTTAAATTGGATAAGTATTGATGAAGTTATGGCTCTTTACGCTAAATTTGTAAAAATCGGGTTTGATTTCTAAAGTAGCCCATCTTTAGCCATAAACTTTGAGAGCGAAAAAAAGTTCATGATGCATATAGTCCAATGCCACAAACGGCACTCAATTTGGGTAAGGAATGATGAAGTTATAACGATTTTCGTGAAAATTTTACAAATTAATCGAGGGGTGAAAAATGGAGTCTACTACAAAGACGGATCACGAAATGTAGGTCGGAACACGGAACGAAATGAGAAATGATAATTTTGCCCCAAAATAATAATTTGCCCAAAATAACAATTGTAACACCCGCAATTTTGAAATTTTGTAACTGTAGCATATGTAGTATTTAAGAAATTTAATCGAATAATTTAATGTTATTTATTTAATTAAAATTTCATATAGTTTAGAATTTTTTGGTAAATTATTGAATTTGGGCCCAAAATAGTGTTATTTGTTTAGGCCCAAAATTAATTTTATAAAGTTAAGTTATAAGTGAATTTTGGATTAAGAAAATAGTACTTCGATTAATTTTGGACTTAATTGTAAAGATTTTGAAATATTAAAGATTATTTTAGAATTTTTAAAAGGGACTAAAATGAAAATTTTTTAAAATTTTAGACTATTTTAAAAAATTTTAAAAGAATATGGATCCAATTAAAATTTGGTATATCAAATATATCAATTTGGTCATTTCTCCTCGTCCACATTCGGCTTCTCCTCTTCTCAAAACCCAGCAAACCCACCTCTCTCTTCTTTTTCAATTTTTGGCTGATTAACTTTAAATTCAAGCAAATTTCTTTCAAATTTTAGTTACCGCTAAACTTTATAACGTATTAGAAGCTTGAATTTTCGATTTTAAGTATGAATTGAAATTAAAGTTACTATTTATCCAAGAAAATTTCACTTAATTTTGCATAGGAAATATTAGATTGTGTTGAATTGGAGTAGAAAATGTAGTATTGGATTATTTGGCATTAATTTAAGTGTTGATCGAAAGAAATTATAGTGTTTTTCTCTCAGGTGAACAGTATTTTTGAAGGTACTACAGAGCTTTTAAATGTGCTATAATAACTTTGATATAGACAATAAAAGTTTACATAGTATATTTAATCTATACATTAACTGTTTGCACGGTACCCATAATTTGAATAATACTGTACCTACAATGTCCGGTATGTGAAGAGGGAAACGTTGCCACCGAGAAAAACTCAAATGCTTTATTTCTCACTCATAACGGAAGTGCGATGCGCAATATTAATTCCCGGGGGCGCGACTACAACAGGGGAGGCCATGCCTGTCACACGGATATGCAAAAAGGCCACCCCTTAGATCTAAACATGCACATGTGCGTGTTTTGGGTATTTGAAATAATTGCAAATATAAACATAAATGCAAACTTCAAGAACTTACTTCTTTCCTTCGCAATCCAGAACGGCAAACGAACTACTTTGTTTGCCTCCTTGGGTCCACAAACATTGATGTTGTTGACGGTAGTTCCGGCTTCATTATAAGATCAATTTTAGCTTCACCAAGCTAAATTGTATCTTTCTCTCTCTAGCCTCTTTCTTCTCTCTGCTGGTTTTTGGTTCAAAATCAAAACCTTACCAAACCTTCTCCAAGGATTAGCACTCAGTGGAATGTAGATAGAGTAGTGAAGAAGAAGTTGCTCGGTTTGTTCTTGTCTTACTCAAAAAGACTCACGTTGCATCCAATGCAACTTACACTTAACACTTGAGTGTTTTCTGCACAGCCGCCCAAGACAACTAACTTGTCTCTACACAGTTGTAATCCTATTTTCCCACATCACCCACTTGCCCCACTTGCTTTTCACTTTATCAAATAAACAAAGTGATGTGGCATGTGTTGATTGGTTGGCTCTAAAGAGAGAGTGTGTGTATTTATATACTAATATATATATATATACAAATATCTTACATATATATATATATTACTTTAATATATATTTATATATATAATAAAATATTATATATACATTACAATTTATAAGATATTATTATTATATTATTACTTTAATCATATTAAAGTATTATATCATCATATAACAATATAATATCCGTAAATCATATTTATGTTATCCCATAATTAATCGAAACATTTTTCACGCATACGTGTGCTAGTATGTCCTCGGCAAAAAATATATTCTTTACAATAAAGAATCAAATTGTTACTCAATCAAGTATCAGAATAACATCATTAACAAATTAATGATTATTGTATAGTAGTAAATACCATTATTATCAAGTAACCAACTAATGTGTGTGATTAATTTGTTAATGATGGTATTTGCTAGAGGTCTGTCATGATCATTGGGAATTTCGGTTACAAAGAGTTGTACCGAAGTGATACGAAGGAGTTCGTGTCCACTCATATCTAGTTCACAATGAATTCATATAGTCGTAAGTGCATGTAGTAAAGTCCCTCTGCTATCGACTCCCAATCAAGTGTGGGTCATGGAATAGTCAAACCCCTAACTCAATCATAGGATTAAAACCTCAATCATATACAATATTCTTATATCCACGAAACACATTTCCGGACATACATGTTTTGACTAAAACCTTTATTCCTGCGTATAACAATTCCACCTAGGATCTCAAGCTCCAAAGTATGAGCTAGTAGATTCCATCTCGGCTATCACCTGACCTTATACACTTAAACACATTGCCAGTAAGGTTCTTTCACCAGGCGTGGCTAGCCTAGTGTGTTATACACAAGTGAACGATGTGCCTCAGTGTGGAGGGCAGCCGTGATACCTCAGGTCAAAGGACTAGTGGTACACTAATATGGCTATATAACGCATCATTGACTGTGGATAATAACAAGAACTTGCAAGATGAATTGGTAATGTGTGATTTTGATGTTATTTTAGGAATGTATTGGTTAGCCGCTTATCATGCGGTAGTAAATTGTTTTACTAAGGAAGTAATGTTTAATATTCTGGGTCAATCAGAATTTAGATTTGGAGGAAGGCAGTTAGTGGTAAGTCAAGGGTTATAATTTCAATTAAGGCCACTAAGTTATTAGAAAAAGGGTGTGAAGGTTTCTTAGCTTATGTGGTTAAGGGGAGTGAGACTGAGCTATGTTTAGATGATATTCCTACAGTCTAAGAATTCCGGGATGTGTTTCCAGAGGATTTGCCCGGGTTACCTCCTGAAAGGGAGATTGAGTTTGGTATTGAGTTAGCATCGGGTACATCGCCTATTTCTATAGCACCATATAGAATGGCGCCTGTGGAATTAAAGGAATTAAAGAGTCAACTACAGAAATTGTTAGATAAGGGTTTTATACGCCCAAGTATTTCACCTTGGGGTGCTCAAGTATTGTTTGTTAAAAAGAAAGATGGCACTCTGAGATTGTGTATTGATTATAGAAGATTGAATCAAGCCATCATAAAGAATAAGTATCCTTTGCCTCAGATTGATGATTTGTTTAATCAGTTGCAGGGAGCGAGTGTATTTTTTAAAATTAATTTGAGATCAGGATATTACCAGATTGAAGTTAAGAGTGAGAATGTGCCAAAGACTGCTTTTGTACTAGGTACGAGCATTATGAATTTTTGGTGATGCCTTTTAGGTTAACAAATGCCCCAGCAATCTTTATAGATTTAATGAAGAGGGTGTTTCAGCTATACTTGGATCAATTTGTGATTGTGTTTATTGATAATATACTAGCGTATTCGAAAAGTGATGAGGATTATAAGGAACATTTGAGGATAGTGCTTCAAACACTTAGGGAAAAGAAGTTGTAAGCTAAGTTTAAAAAAGGTGAATTCTGGCATAAATAGGTGGTGTTTTTTGAGCATGTAGTGAATAAGGATGTGATATCTATTAATCCGGCTAAAGTGGAAGTAATAGTTAATTGGCAGTGACCTTCAACGGTCACAGAAGTAAGGAGTTTCTTGGATTTAGTGGGATATTATCGGAGGTTTGTGGAAGGTTTTGCTTGGTTGGCGACACCCTTAATGAAGTTAACTCAGAATGATACAAAATTTGTGTGGGGTGAGGAATGTGAAAGAAGTTTTCAAGAGCTTAAGAATCGTTTGGTGACGGCACCGATTCTGACAATTCTATCTAGTAGTGGAGGATATGTGGTATATAGTGATGCCTCGAGGGAAGGTTTGGGTTGTGTATTGATGCAACACGGGAAGGTAGTAGCTTATGCTTCTAGGTAGCTTAAAGATCATGAACAGAACTACCCTACACATGATTTAGAACTTGCAGCAGTGGTCTTTGCCTTAAAGATTTAGAGGCATTATCTGTATAGGGAAATCTGTCAAATTTTTACAAACTATAAAAGTTTGAAATACCTGTTTACTCAGAAGGAGTTGAATTTGAGGTAAAGGAGATGGTTAGAATTAGTGAAAGATTATGATTGTACAATTAAT
>JAXCLQ010000003.1:8244273-8261614 GCA_035584115.1 Cedrela odorata
ATATTCATTTAGGAACTCGACCTGGATAGTTAGCGGAAACACTTAATCCTTTTGAATGAGTCAACATATCACATATTAGTCTTAGTCCTGTAAGAAGAGGTATAATTTACTTAGCTAAACCGAGTGGGTACTAATACAATATGTTTTTTTTTTTATCTACCAATTGTGACCCATGACCTGCTGACAAAAAACCAACGGTGTTTTTAGTCTTAGTTAGAAAAGGTAGGTCATGGATGAGTTTCTTATTCTACAACTAGACTTGAAGTTAGAGGTGACCATTTTTAAATTGAATTGATCCAAACCGAACCAGAACGATCAGTTTGAAAAATCATTGGTTCAATTTCAATTTGAAAAAAAGTAAAACCCATAAGTTTTTGTTCTATTTTCAATTTGGAATTAGTTCAAATCGACAAAATCATACCGATCTAACTATTTTAAAATTTTTATTTTATTTTTATTATTTTAATCAATAAATAATAACTCATTTAAATTTAATTAATATAAATTTTTGGAAAATAATTTTTATTTTTTGAGTTTATAACTTACAAAATTGAAAAATAATTTTTGTTTTTTGGTTTAATTCTTATCAATGAAATAAACCAAACTGAACAAAACTGAAACTTATCTTAAAACTTTCAATGTAAAATATAAGAAACTTGAGCCTTACAATTAAATTAATGTTTTGAACTTAAGCCCAAACCAATCTACGCTGACAACTATCGGTTTCAATTGGATTGGTTTATCTCCTATCATCGGTTTAGATTAGTTTAGTCTAATCTAAAATTAACGGTTTTCGATCGATTTGAATTTTAAACCAAAACTGATCTAAATTGAATTTTTCCACCATACATGAAGTAATAAAGCCTAAATTCTTCTTTGGATTTGGTCTCAAGTGGTAAAAAGATTATATGTCCTGCAAGGTTGACTTAGTTTGGTCGACCTTCTTCCAGATGACAAACATCTATGATATTGTTCTCCAGGCTTTATTATTTAGTTGATAGGGAGAGATTCCTAAAACTTCAAAAAACTGTGCAAAATACAGACAGAGTGGAAGTTGAGCACCCAACTAAAAGAGTTCTTCATGAAAGTTATCTTACCTCTCAAGTGGAATACTTGGGAACTCTCTCTCCCTAGGCAATCATAGGAACATGTCATCGGGAGTCATGTACATCCACCTATGTAGAGGAGGGTAAAGATCCCTCCTCCTTAAGTGCGTAAGTTGATACTTCGCATGAGAACCTCTTATTGTCCTCGGTCCCCTCGCCCTTGTACTCTACTACAGGGTCCTTATTTTTAAAAGCCTCACCCATACATTGGTACACTCCTTGTCGCCTTTGGAATCACCAAGGTCGACAAATTTAGTGATTTTTGTTTGAAGGATTGCTAAGTTTTTAACAAGGGAGTTAATAGTTCTTAGCTACTATTTGAGGTAGAGTTGGAAGAAGTAATGTTTTGGTCTGACATCTATGGCTCAAATTTATGATTAGATAGGTTTTGGGAATCAAAACCTAAACTAGACATCAAAAGAAGACAAACTGACCACCACATCCAAAATTAATACAAAGTTAGTGAAGATTCTTAAGAAAGCAAATAAATCTCTAAAGTTCTTAGGTAACCCTTGCACAATCAAAAGCATAAGCAAGAGAACAAAGGCATTCTCAAACCTTGTAAATAAGTAAATCGACACAAGGCAAGTAAAAAAAGCCCATAAATGCATACAAAAAAAGTAATAAAGTGCAAATATCAAAATCAATAATCCTAAAAGCATTCGTAGAGAAAACCCATAAAAACATTAAAAAAAACAAGAATAGTGAAGAAAAAACGAATAAAAGAAGAGAAGTTCCAACCTAAACAACAAAGAGAATGGTAGAATAAGTGCAACAAACAACAAATAATTGATGGATGTTTGAAGAAATCACAGAAAAGTTTAGCTAAAGGTGAAAATTTTGGTTCTTCTCTCACAAAAAGTTAGAATTTTTTTAAACATGGCAAAATACAAAAAATGAATGAAAGAGAGAGAAAATTTAATAACTGCTAAAATGTCATGCCTACATTTAATAAGTAATTATTGCATGAACACAAAGAATGAGATAGTAGGATACTAAATGTCGTTGTCATTTAACTTGCTTTTTAAAATTTTGAAAAAGTGATTTGAAGTGACATAACTTTACAATTACTACATACAAAAAGAGCCGAGGATATATGCTAAAAGCAGGTAAGATGATATGAATCGAACACTTATACCAATGACCGATAAAAATGAGGACATATACCAATGACCTAATTGTTACAAGGTAACAAAACAAATGCAAAGAGATAACATTTAAGGCTACAAAAAGAAAAATAATTTTTAGTTTCTAGCATCAGACTCGAAACTCACTGGTATTGAAAACTGGGGGGACTTCTGTTGGATCATGATATTTTCCATCAACCAAGTTATGTCCAGATTAGCAAGAATGGTCTACATCAGCATGTAGCCCTTCTTAGCAGTCAACAGAGGTTACCTTTTAAAGTCGTCTTAAATTAGATTGTCCTCGAATATGTTTAGGTTGTCCTCAAATTACTTTTTCAAGCATAACAAGCCATCTTTATAACAGACCTAAGGTATAAGGGCTAATTAGATTGTTTTCGGGTTATACAACAAACCACTTTTGTTAAAGGGATTAAAGGACTATGGACAAAACATGATGTTCTCGGGTCATATTAAAGAAAGCCTTAATTCATCATAGTTTTCACAAGTAAGTTAGAGTTTGAGTAACATGTTTTATTAACCAAAATTTCTAACCTTACATAAAAATGATAAGGAATGTAAGGTTTAATAGAATTATGGGAAAGACAAATAACAAAGTCATATTATAATAGAACTTATTTGAGTCCTATTCCATTTATTAAGGAAATATTTAGAATTTAAATACAAATCTACAAGGAGTTCTACTCTAACTATAATAAGTTAAAGTCAGAAGCTTATAAATAAAGACTAAAATAAAAGGGAAATGATCCAAAACTCCTTTTAAAAAGTAGGTTGGTATTTTGTCAAAAGACATTTAAAAAAGAGGTTAAAGTGGTACCAATGCCTTAATTGTCAATGTTATTTTTAAGAAACTCTACAAATAGCCACCCCAATTGAAGATAACCCTTTACTGAAAGGCATTGGAAGGTTATTGATGAATTATTGGCACCCTACTTTTCAATGACTAAGAAGGAAGATTTTAACATATTTCTTCTCATAGGAAAATAAATCGCATGTTGACATCTGGCAAACAAAAATCAAATATCAATGGTATACATTTTATTCATTTTATAATCATTCTATTATCCTCTTTAACGTATTATTTTCTTGAGGTGTTTTTGTTATAGTCTTATTGAGTCTAATTTCATAGGTTCTGCATTGCATAAATATTCTTCAATACTTACTACAATTTTCTAGCCTTACACATTCCAACTGTCTCTTTGTTTCTCTTACAATTTTAGATTTCAAAGCAAAAGCCCATATTATTTAGAAATATCTTCAATAAAAGTCACAAAATAAAAAACAAATACCTTCACGTGTTATTGTTTGCATAATGCATACATCTATATGGATCAATTTAATTGAATTTTTTTTTCTCGAAAGATTGCTATAGGTGTCGTTCTAGCTAAGCAATGAACATAAGTTTTGAGAGACTTACTTGCCAAACTATATAAAAGTTTCTTAATGGGAAGAACCTAAAATTTGTTCTTGCTCGTGTGAGTGAGCGTTTTATTGCAAAGCTCAATATCAAAATATTTTGTAGTGACATTGGTGTTTGATTTGTTAAGCTTAACTTCTAGTACATAGAAAATATATATATTTTTTTTCCTTTGGCTAACATTAGAGAGCCTTTGGTGATCTTCCATTTACCTTCATCAAATATTAATATGTTTGAAGTAAAGAGTATTTTTGTCCTTGTAAAAAAATAATAAATATTTTTCCATGAATAATTTTATGATGCAAACAAACAATGAAAAACTCATTTCATTTTATTCCTTGTTCATTTTCTTCTTTAATCATTTTCTTATTTCTTTCCAATCTTCCAACCTAAATAGCCTAAATTCACAAGCTTCTTTATTAAATTAGCTTTGTTATGTGTCGTCATCGGATGCTTATAAATTGAATCCAATTTATTTTAAAGAGCATCTCCCTTGGTTTCATTTTGACATAGTGATACATACTTTAGTTAATCTACTACCTAATAAGAACAACACTCTTTTATGCAGTGGAGCCCATTATTTGTTTTGTAATAATGTATTGGGTTTTGCTGGATCTCCTTCAAAGAGTTCATGCAAGTCTTTGTACCTAAAGATTCATATTTCAACCAACAAATACATACTCGATTGCATTTGTTAGATATTTGAGGAGAATGGAGACAAGAATGCAACCATACTCTTCGAATTTGGTTCTCAGAAAATCAAAGAATTAAGCTAATCTTTCACCCTACACACGTTACATATTCAATTTTTTTTAGTAATTTAAATTAAAACTAAATCTTAGTGATTAATTTTTTCCAAACTTATGCAAGTAAAATTAAAATCAAATATGTTATTATTTATGTTCAGTACTAACAAACCGTAATGCTGTTGGAGAGGAATTGAGCTTAATATTAGAAACCCCAATTAAAGCAGTGTAAGTCGCTTGGCATAGGAAGAGTTGTGGTTGGGCTCTGCATCGTTTAATTGCAAATATTAGCTGCTAACAGTAATCAATTTCAGAAAGCCCATCTACTTTTACAAGGGCGATTCTTGAACCAAAAAGACAATCTAATTCTAAGAGATCTTTAAACAAGATCATCAAATGGGCTTCAAAATTGATTCTAATTCCTTAATTACGCTAATTCTTCCATATGTTTCATAATAAAAATGAAACCATTTAAACTAAGATTTTTATCAAATAAATAAATAAATAAAAATTAAGATTTTTCCGAATATATATCCATGCAAATGTGATGTTAAATGAATAATAACTTGTATTTTACATGATATAATTGCTTGAAATCAACTGACTTAACAACACATAAATCAAATTATTTGAATATTGATATTTAGCTACAATTTTAGTTATTTTAAAAATAATAGCACAAATTACAAAATTATACTAATTAAAATTTATTTTAATTTAATAGTGCAACCGGATTATTGGCTGTATGATATATGTTTATATTTTCACTTTAATTTTTCAGACGATTTCTGATAGAATGATCATTATGGTAAATGACAGAGAGAGGCAAAAATCTTATTGATAATGACATAGTGGATAACAAAATGAAAAAATAAAAATTTATATTTAATAAAAGCAAAATCAAAATTCACTCATTGTCCGCGCGAAGAATCAAGTAAAATATTGTTCTCTTTGGGTAGTTGATCACGATTCTCTTTTCGAATTTTATAAAGCAAAGCAAATTATTTGAAGAACTCAAAACTTATATATAACCTATACAAAATTCGTTTTTTTTTTTCTTCTAAATATAAAGAATAATATTAAACTTCTTAAATTGTATAGATACGGAGCTGCTTATAATACTAAAATATCACTTGAACTAAAAATATAAATTTAAAGGTAAATGATTAGACGATAGTATTCAAACTTCAACAAAAACATGATTGATATTCCTACAATATGTATATTTTCTCTTAGTAAAGCTACAGTAGCTAATTCTGGTTGCTCCAGCAAGTCGGTACTTGATAAATCGTGTTGCACAAAGAAGTGGAGCACTGTAGATTTAATTTGTAACGCCACAACGATCTGATGACGCATCATAACGCGGCAGCGGCATCCCCGTGAGGCGCAACACGGTTAAAGTATTTGCATCAAAGTTCTGTTTCGCCATCAGAAATTTAGGCTGAAAACACTTTACAGATCAACTCCATTAATAACGTTATCCACTTGATCAATTCCGCCAATCCATGTCTTTATCAAGTAATCGTGACCTCCACTTACAATAATTCGGCGCAGGCCGCAGATTAACATAGATTCTTGTTTTTGTTCTGCACATAGATTCCGGGCACGATTTTCTAGCACACATAATTAAGAAATTACTGAAATGCAGTTTTAATCCAACATTCAGAAGTATTTTGATGTAGCGAAAGTCTTAAGTGAGGTCGTCGGCAATTTGAAACAATTTTCAAATTCATTTTAATGGGTTGAATATTTAAAGCTCAATTCTAAATGAATAGTAACCATGTCTCTATCAAATAATCGTGATTTCCACTTACAACAATTCGGCGCAGACCTCAAATTAACATAGATTCTTGTTTTTGTTCTGTACATAGATTCCGGGCAAGATTTTCTAGCACACACAATTAAGAAATTACAGAAATCCAGTTTTAATCCAATATTCAGAAGCATTTTGATGTAGCCAAAGTTTTAAGTGAGATCGTCGGCAATTTGAAACAATTTTCAAATTTATTTTAATGGGTTTAATATTTAAAGCTCAATTCTTTTTAAGTTCATACACGACATGATGTAGATAGCTAGTGGGAATTCTAACTGAATAGTATTTCTAAAATATTTTAAGTCCAAAGTGATACATATAAGCGGCCAGGCTTTTAAAAGGTGGGAGTTGTGTTCTTGTTTCCACTTTCTCCAAATTAGAATTGATAAAAGCTTCCTGCTTTTTTTTCCAAGATTTTGCAATTTACTTATTATTATTATCATAATAAATTAATAATATTTTGTCATTTTAATTGGTTAGAGGTAGGTATTGTCTTGAAGGTTGGTGGTGACTTAGTTCTCTCTAACCAGTAGGTCAAGAGCGAAATCATGCATACCAAACTAATGCTCGTAAATATTGTCATAATGCTGCATTAGACGTGCTCTCATATATCTGAGTCAGTTGGTACAGGAAAGTGACTTCTAAAGGAGAAGCACTTTCAGCTTAAGGGCATATTAATAAAAGTGCTTTTCTATCAGTGCCAGGCAGGCAACTATCGACAAATTCAAAGTATCTTATTTCTGGTTCATACAAGAGAAAAGTTCGGGGACTTACAATATGAACCACATAATATTGAACCCAAGTAAATATAGAGAAAATAAAGTATATATAAAGCTTGACAAATATGAAATGTGCCTTTTGATTCATGTGTCTCGTTTACAATTTCCCAATTAGTGATGATGATAATTATGCTCCAAACTTGATTGGAAGTCTTTCACTTTTATTATTGCAACAGTTTATCCATTTCTCGCCATATTTTTGTTTGATGCAAAAGATCATGTTTGGCCACATATTGGGATAAGCACTTTGCAAATCAATGTCATTTAGTAACAGAACAACTATACAACAAAATAAAGACATTTCTTATAAGATTGAAGAAAAAGCATATCATAAGATGCTTTGCCTGCATCACAACTTACTTCTCATTAAGTCAAACACAAGAATGATAGGCATTTCAACTATTTCCAACATCTCCAATTTGTGTATAAGTTTGATATATTTTACAGAAAAGTAGTAGTTAATTTTATAAAATTTATTTGTAGTCTTGTCTATTTATATATACTGAGTTTATTTGCTCAATTTTCCGAAAATTAATTGAATGTGCTATTATTTATTGGGTGTTATATCAACAAAAGAACATCATAAGTTAACCGGTGTCGATTTAGTTTAGGCCAAACTATGTTTCGAGACATATATATAGCAGCCCGCAAGCCTTATTCTTGATGTACAAGCATTAAAATAAAGGCCCGACATATAAATAGAACGAATAATATTATACTTACTATAATAGATAAAATTTTAAAAATATGCAAAATTAGTTCAAATAAAGGAGAGATACGATAATAAATATAAGGATTTATATAAGAGTTTATAAATTATTTAATTAAAAATGACAAGAATTTATATGAGAGTATAATTTTAATTCTATTGAATTAAAAATTATTTGTACCATTGTGCTTTATTTTATCCATAATTATTAGGGGTCAATTACTTAA
The DNA here is from genome assembly GCA_035584115.1 of Cedrela odorata. NCBI lineage: Eukaryota > Viridiplantae > Streptophyta > Magnoliopsida > Sapindales > Meliaceae > Cedrela > Cedrela odorata. The sequence goes on from JAXCLQ010000003.1 coordinate 8,252,216, forward strand.
ATTGTAAGTTCTAATTTGGTATGACTTACCTATTAATCAAAATATTTTTTTTAATGTTAAAATTACTTTAATATTTTTTTGTTGGTTTAGTAATAATTATAAAAAGAGTTTACGATGATTAAAAATACTATATTACCTCTATTAAAAAAGAATTCAAAATTTCAAATTGTGAGCATGAAATTTTTTGATTTTTTTAAAAGATTAAATTATCTTAAATATTATTCTTATTTTAAAATTTCTATTTTATCACTCTTATAACATAACTTTAAAATACTCGTTTATAAAGGATGTGATTGATGACAATCAAATAAAAATAATATTTAAGATTTACTTGAAAAATTAGATAACTATTTAACCAAGTATATATTGGTTACATGTACGGGCATGGTCAGGAGAAAATAATTAATTTCATATTTGATAGCAATGAGTAAAGGTTGTAGAGGACCAAAACCCTAAGAAGAACATGACACAAGTGTTTTCTTTAACATTCTCGACACTTATGATAATCGAATCTAATTAAGATATTAAGTAATGCATAATGCCTAAAACATCACTATTCTAGACGTTAAGATAAGCAGCGGTTTATATTGCTTTGCAGAAACGCAGTCCAACCCAGATGTCCAACACAAAGCTGGCTTACACCCCAACCTTTGACAGACTGCAGTTCAGCAACAACTGGTTTGCACTTTACCACTTAGAATTCTGCTAAATCTTCTCTCTGCAACCAAAATTCACTCTCTGAAAATCCATCCTCCATAAATGGCTTCTCCCATCTCCTGCTTCAAACCCATCATCTTCCCGCCATTAACCCTAGAAACACCATGCATTACTCTAAACCCAGTAAAAGTACAAGTCCTAGCAGCAGCAGCAGTGGCAGCAATGCTTTTACTGCTGGTGCAAAGGAACCTGAGGCTCCAGGCCGACACCCGACTTATCGAGGAGTGAGGCGCCGGAGTAGCGGCAAATGGGTGTCCGAAATTAGGGAGCCGAGAAAGCCTACTAGGATTTGGTTAGGGACATTTCCTACACCTGAAATGGCTGCTATTGCTTATGATGTGGCGGCGCTTGCCCTAAAAGGCCAAGAAGCTGAGCTTAACTTCCCAAATTCCGCAGCTTCTTTGCCTGTGCCTGCTTCTACCTCTCCACGTGATATACAGGCAGCTGCAGCCTCTGCCGCGGCTGCTTTAGGGGCTGCAAAGGATGCTCTGTCTGGGATTGAGAGTGAGGAAGCTATGACTAATTTTATGGAGCCTGAGAAACAAATGGTTCATGAATTTATGGATGAAGATTTGATCTTTGATATGCCTAATCTTCTGGTGAATATGGCTGAAGGGATGCTTCTTAGCCCTCCTCGTTTAGACATTGCTGGGGATGATGATGCTGATGATAGTACCGGAGATGATCAGGACCTTTGGAAATTCCCTTAATTTATCTTATATATCTATAATTACACTTTTCCCCACTACTAAAAATAAAAACATAATTCCAAAAAAAAAAAAAAACTAAAACTAATAAATCGTAATGCCTCGCATGGAAAGCTCAAATGCGAGACCGCAAAATGTAATGCGTGTATGAGTGGTTTTTTTTTTTTTTGATTGTTTTGTACAGGATTTTCTGTTTTGGGCTTTGCTGTTGTTGCACCTTGCTGTAATATATAGTGATGCTTCGGTGGGTCGTACAATGTGCGACTCTTAAGAACCTGTATAAATAATATTGTCTGAGCAACTTTTGCGTTGATTTCATCGGAAAAACCTTTGGTATTATTTGATTCCATACAAATAACCAGCAAAAATTGTCACTGATTATATTGAAATATACCAAATTCCATGTAGCTGGATGTTAATTTCCTGAATTTGAAGTGGTTAATTATGCTCATTAACTACCACCAACTGAATCTGCAACTACCCAGTGGAAGAACATGTTCAATCCTTGATGTGATATTTACAACTTTCTGATACTTGAACTACTACTCCAATATCCATCTCCCAAATAACTGAGCAAATCAGAAGTTTTGCATCAACAAAAAAAAAATTTACCAAGGCCGGGAATCTAACCTCATATTTCTTTCTTCCTATTTTCCGTCCTTCTTTTGTTTTTTGCGCCTTTTTTTTCCCGGTGAATATAACCCTTCATGAATTTTGATAAAGCTACAATCACATATAATTAAGCAAACCATAGCGCCTCATAATCACTTCAAGTTATCCAATAGCTCTTGTAATCGAAAGGAGAAGATTTTGGATTTGCCCAGAAGCCCGAATCTTGATTTTCAAATTAAGTTTCGGTTTTCTAAGATTTCAATGCCAAGGAATAAGCATATAGCAATAGCTATAGCTAACATAACATCCATGGTTTGGTGAAGAAAAGCAAGCAAGCAAGTTGGAGGTTTAGTCAATTGGAATCATTAAGACGTTGATTTTTAGGGTTTGATAAACTTCCTCTAACCATATAACTTACTTTTATATTAGCATATATATATATATATATATATTTATATTAATAACATGAATGAATTGAAATATCAGCAAGACATAAACATGGTGATTATGCTCCCGAAATGCATATGGCCCACCTTACCCTCTGTTGACATGTCATTTTCAACTAGTTGGTCTCCTTACACGTGGCACTATAATATTGGAAGTGTTCACTTTGAAAAGTCGAGATGGATATAGACAATTTACCTTCCTTTGATGGTTTGATTGGTTGTCCCCTACACATGCATCGTATATATATCTGTCTTGGTGCATATCCACTATTTGTGTCCATGCGCATATAAATATATATATATATATATATGTGCGCGCGCGCGCGCGTTTGTTTAAGTGCTTTAATGCCTCATTAAAATACACTTAAAACTTGTAGCATTTGTATCACCTCTTAATCTCTTATCATTGGAAATTATTTATTCAGCACATTGATCTTATTAATTTCAATAATATTATAATTAAAACTCAAATTATGTGTTATGTTACTTCATATCATATTTTAATCTTTCGATTCTTTTATTGAATTTATTATTTGTTGATTTGTATAAAAGAAAATTTTGTATGAATAATTTGAAAGCTTAACATTACTCCATTGCATTGATATATGCTAACCTAAGGATACATGATACAACAAACTACAATTATAAGTTGAATCATAAACTCCTCGCTACCAGGGTAGAAAGAAATTCATATTATTAAAAGATTTCTTGCGATTATTTCTTAGTATGGAATGAGTCAATCATCCATTTTGGTATCTTATGAACAAAAATGGTGATATTCTTCTTCTATTGGTCAAGAATTTCTATTTTTGAGAAGTATTATGATAATCTAATAAGAAGGGTTTCAATTTTTTCAAATGAACAGTTTGAAGAGCTATTGGTTATGTCTCATCATAGAAAAAATGACCAGATAAGCGGCCCTGATTAATTGAGATATTGAATTTGCTTTGTTGAGAGTAGCACCTTCCTGATTAATTGAGAGTAGCACCTTCCTGATGCTACTCAATGCTTTGTTGCTACAATGATGAAGTATACGAACTTAATTGAGAATTGGGAGTAAGAGGATAGATGAGTAAGCGAGCTGAGTGGCATGATAAATATACAGAATTGTTTGGAAAGAATTAGAATATCAAAGGGCTACTGAGAAAAGTCGTACTTTTATATTCTATGCTAGACAAGTTAGCCGCCATTCCTCAGGTCAAATTTTCATGTATTTTTCTTCCTTGGACAAAAATAAGTTAAGCAATATATGTTACTTAATTATTCTATTAAATAAGTAATTGGCACTTATCTTTTTAAATTCTGAAATGAAAGTTTTAGAAACATAAGTGAATGAATTCTTACAAAGATCAAAGTGGTCTTAGCGTAAATTACTTAATATTCTTTCAATTGGTTCATTCTTAAGAAAGTATTTTCATGAATCAAATAAATATTTGATTCCAAAAGAAATAGTGGTATTAACAGCAATTCAAAAGAAACCCTAATTTGTATAATGCTGATTACTGTATTAGCCGAGTGCGGCCGCCGCCGGTCGAACGGTTGCGTACGATCCAGTACCCTGTTTGAATGACAAGAGTCAAGAGTAGACAAGCCAAAGAAAGCTGGAAGAAACCCTGATCATTAAATGTTTGACAAATCAACAGGAGACACGTCAGTTGTTGTAGACAAGAGTACAAGATCATATATACCGTGTGTTTCACAGTTAATCCCTGTGGAAAAAAAGCCATATTTTCAGTTTTGAGGGGCAGTAGGCAAAACTCCATTAATGGCCAGAGTCAAGATAAGTGATAATTATGTGTATTAGCAATGATTTAAGGACCACAAAAACATTTAATTAAGCACTAACCAAAAGCCTAATTATCACTTTTATTGACTGTGCTTAATCGAGATATTTTTATGCTTGTTTCTGTTCATGACTACGGATGACATGAGCTCCTCCCCATCTTGTTTCAGTGGCTGGCTGTAATGACCCTTAGCCACGCTCAAAAGGAGATTTTGATACAGCCTGTCGTTATACAACTGTCCAATTTTACCATTTGAAATCTATAAAGGTAACCAAATGAATTCCTATGTTTAATAACTTGTAATAAATTCAGTAATATTCAAAAATTTGTTTTCATCTAAGATGTTAACAGTTAATAGATGTGACACTGTCATGTGATAATTGAGTGGTGAAATATGCGATATGATAATGCTACACAACTGTGATAACAGAAACAATATAAAAATACGTGTAATGTTAGAAATATAAATTTTTATACAAATTTTTTCATCCAAAATATAAATTTTAGTTGTAAAGTTCTCAAATAATTTATTTTTATTTTATTCTTATTAATTTTTATTTACTCTCGTAAAATACAAAATATGTGACAATAATATAATATCGCTACATCAATTTGTATACGAATGAGTTTGTGTAGAAGTTTGTATTTGGAGCACTATTGTAAAAATATTATTGAAAGTTGAAACACTGTTAATTAAATAATAAGATGTTAAGCCACATAAATATAAATATTTGGACCCTTACTTATAAGCTTAAACTTTTTAATTGAGTGATAATTCAACATGGTATGAGAGTATACTTAATCTTACAGTTTTTTATTTAAATCTCTAATGAAAAATTAAAAGTAATTATTTAGATTCATTTTATTTGTGGAGGAATGTTAAATCATTTACAAGAGGGTTGTCAAATTAGCAACAAAATAAATAATCCTAAAAGAAGAAAAAAGAGTAACTTTATAGAATAGTTGAAGACCTTGTAAAATTATAACCCTATTTATCATACATCATTTACAAATATATGAGTTATTAAGAAACTATGATTCTAACTTATCATACCTCAAAGTGTGGTGTGTTTTTACAGTTGATTGTATAAAATCTGATTTATCATACTTGTGGAGTGTCTTCAAAGTCGGAACAATGTTGGATACAAATTTTTGTTACTTACGAATTAGAATAACATATTTTATTCAAACACTAATATTGAATTGAATAATGTAGAGTTTTTTTAATATATTTTCTCTTAGAAGGCTCGTAGTGATAAATCAATGAATCCCCTTAGGAGTTCAGATGCTAAACTTAACGAGAAGTAAAAGGATGGAGTGATTTTGGAAAAATGATGGTTGCCCATTAATTTTTTTTTTTTTAGCAATATTCCCTTACTCCTTTATTATTATTATTATTATTATTATTATTATTATTATTATTATTATTATTATTATTATTAGTAAAAAAGAACATCTCCTTACCTACTCGCCATTTACGATGTAACAAAAAATGCTGTATTTTTTTAAAATTTATTTTATATATTCTGATGTGACCTGTCTGATGATGAAATATTAGCTAGTGGCCAAGACAGTCATGAGTCTTTCCTCTATGTTGGCTGTCAAAGTTAGAAAAGGAATAAGGCATGTAAAAATATATTAAAGTAGAGATATTCTTCAAATTCGACCACTAATTATAGTTTGTAGGAGCATGAGGTCCGAACCTATTGTATTTGATTACTAAACTTTCTATTGACAGGTTTATAAATGCATAATTAATTTGTTATTGGTCAACATTTGTCACAGGATCGGTGATATTTCTGCCCTTATTCATGTAATAATATCCCATTTATTAATATTATAATTTTTTTTTCTTTAAATAAAATGAGAAAAAGAGATGAATGTTAATTAAATGATTATCTCTATTAATTTAAGAAATATTTTGCCCTACATAAATTCTATTTTTTTTTTATGCACATTATATATTTGTTCAAATTAAAATAATGTATTGTCTATATAAAATATTTTGAAGTGTTGGAGAAAAATAATATATTGTGAAAAGTATTTGAGATGATGGAAATTTTTCCAAACTGGGCTTATAAGGCTGTAGCCTATTAGAACAACCCTAACCCGATATTAAATCTGTTATAAGTTCATCTATTTCGTCTGCACAAGCCACAGTATAGATAGTTGTTTATTTATTAATTTATTTTTATTTTTAATAAATAATATTCATATTTATGTAATATTTCTCAAAAGATAATGGTATTAAATTTATTTATTTTTAATTAAACAATACAACAAGTGATTTAATTGGCGAAAATTATAGATCGGAATACAAACCTCGACATATGGGATATGGACTTCTGACCCTTGTGCATTTTTTTTTGTTTTTCTTTCTCTCACTAATTAAAATCCTAATCAATTATAATATTATTCACTGTTGGATCGATTGATGGGAATTTAAGTTTTATATCAAACCAAATTTATTCAATTTTTGTGGGTGGAAAAACCATTGTGATGATGTGTAATCAAATAATCACAGCAAAAGAAATTTAATTTTCAATCATGAAGACAAATTTGGGCAATTGAGTCCTCTAAAATGTAAAATCAATATGACATTTAAGGTTGTTTACCGTTTATCTTCAATTTATGTTATGATTATACATTTTATGTCGGCATATCATTTTATAATAGTAATTGACATTGCCAGCTCCATCTAATCGACCTCTGCTTTCCTATTTGCAAGATTGACTTGTAAAATTTGATGTTCAACTTGAGGGTCATGCGCTGTTGCAGTTGAATGATACAAATTTTTTTTTTTAAATATTTTTATTTTTTATTATATATATTTTTTCAAAATTTTAATATATAATCAATAAATTAAAATTTATAATATAAAGTAGAACATTGCTATTACAAGTGAAAAAAATTGTATCATATAGTATTGTCCTCAACTTACAATGGTTGGGGGACATTCATTACAAATTTAATAATTTGAAATAAATATGCTTATTAACTTTTATTACTGTAATTTCTTATTTACTTACTATGATTTTTTTTATCATATTAAAAAAATTAATTATATTTTTTACAAGATATTTTTTAATTTACTGAAAATTTCAAACCCAATTAAAAGTTAACTCCACTAATTCATAGAAGTATATGCTATGGGAAGATGAAAAACTCATGCTTAACGTGCCAACAGGCTACCTCGTAACTGCTTGAGGCAAGTGAATTCAAGAATTAAGAATACCCGAGGTTCACATTTCATAGAGAATAGAAAATGAGTTCGATTTATTAGGGCATATTGATAGTACTACTTAACATGTTAATTTTTTTAGGTTGATAACAAACTCAACTTGTGATAAGTAATATTAAAGTCAATTTAAGTTTTTATCCGTATGTGGACCCCTAATAACATGTACCATGCATTCTTGTACCATGTGGATCTCTCAAATTAAGATAACAGAGGTGGTATAATTGGTCAATTAGTAATTCGGTAGACGAAAATATCATGACTCCCGTAGGATGGAAAATAGGTTAGTCAGGTAACGGGGGAGCGAAAATATTATGTACCATATTAACTAAAAATTGGGTTGACCATATAAATAGATTAGTGAAAATATTGCGTACTACATTAGATAAAAAAATAATAATTTATGTACGTAATTGAGTGAGTGAACGTATCATTTTATATTGAATAAAAAAGAAGTTTGTCACATAATATAATTGAATAAGTTACAAAGAGAATTAATTTATATTTGATGTTGGATGAAAGAGTAAAGTAAAGATGGTGATATTTTTTTTTCTTTTTTTTTTCTTTAAAGCACCCCCACATACTAATATGTCTCATCCCACGTACTAATATATTTCATGTAATACAAATAATACCTTCATTTAAATAAAATAATTACAGCACATTTTTTTCTTCAAAAAAAACACTTGACATACTAATATATTTCATGTAATACCAACAATACCTCATTTAAATAAAATAATTATAATTTTTCATTTTCTTAATTTTTCTAAACTTACTAAAATATCTCCTATAATACCAAAACTACCATTGTTTTAGATAAATTCGCTTCTTTAATTTCTTTTTGAATTTATGTTAATTAATAAAAAGTATATTGACAATGAGATAGAAATTTGGAGTTTTAGTTAAGATAGTCATCTATATCAAATAAAAATAAAGTAGTAAACTATAGTCTTCCTATTCAAATAAAATTAAAGTAGTAAATGATAATTTTTCTTATCATATGAAATTAGCATAGCAAAATGAGTGATGACAATTTTAGTCTCGAAATAAAAAAAGAAAGTTAAAAACAGAACTCAATAACAAAAATAGTAGTCTTTACTTACTAAAGTTAAAATAACAAAAAAGAAAAAAAAACACAATTGTTTTAGCCTTAAAAAAATAAAAACAATCCAATAAAAAACAATATTCCCTATCAAATAAAATTAAAACTAACAATAAGAAAAACTATTATTTCAGTTTCGTAAAATTAAGAAAATTTAATAAAATAAAAATGGTGTATTTATCTTATTTAAATGAAAATAATTTAGGTATTATATCAAATATTTTAATACAAAAAATGGGGTGAAATATCAATACCCTAATTACAATCCAGAATGCACCAGTCTAGTCTAAATATCCATTTTCTTGGACCCATATTTATATAGTACAAATTGGACAGTTTGGACTCGGACTCAACATATGCCCAATGATAATACAAGGGCTAAAATATTGTAACAGAACAGTATAAGCCCAGCTCAAAACCCATGCTAGGCTGAACTTTACATTTAGGCAAGATAGGCCGAATTGGCACAAACCCAAATAAACAGTACTGTATTTTAGTATAAGCAACTGTTAACTGAGCTACATCTTTGTTATTTAATTTTTCTTTTCTTTTTTTGTTAGAAAAATATATGTTTTAATTTTTTTATAAATTTTTATAAATACCCAAAACCTTTATTTTATTTTATTTTATTTTATAGAGAAGAAAAAGCATACTCTGAATTCTCTCAATCTTTACATTCTTTGATTCTTTTCTCATTCACATTTTTCACATATTATATATATATATATATATTGAATTGAATTTTCAATCAATAACTCATTTAACTATCATTAATTTATTTTTGTCAAAT
>JAXCLQ010000003.1:8265873-8283282 GCA_035584115.1 Cedrela odorata
ACGAAAGTGAGTACAAATTGTGCTAGCACAATTTGTACTCACTTTCGTAAGGAATACTCCTTAAGATGGAGATCCGAGGTTTGAAACGTGAGGGAGGTGAATTTCCCTTCGGGGAAGGAACAAATACCTCGGTAGCCGGACCTGTGGTGCTCAGAGGGCCAATGGAAAAATTCTTACTTAGTGGGTCCGTGAGGAACACTAGGCTATAATGACAGTAACTCACTGGTTTATGTGTGGGTTGGGTGGGACCCGGTGGCTATACCGAGAGCCAGGGTCATTACAATATCTCCAACAAACTCCTACTTACACTATAGCTAATCACTATGGTATCTGATACTTATCCTCTCAAGGTGGTGATCCAGTTGTTGTTGTGTCATCAACTTAGTTAGTGGGTCCGCCACGTTATTCGCAGATGGGGTTTTCTGCATTACTATCTATTTATCTGCTATAAACTCTTTGATCAAATGGTATTTCTTTTGGATATGTTTAGACTTATGGTGAGATCTCAGTTCTTTAGCTTGAGCTATGACTCAATTATTGTCACAATACAAAGTTACTAGGTCAACTATGGAAGGAACCACTTCGAGTTCTATAATGAACTTATGGATCTAGACAGCCTCTTTCGCAACTTCAGAAGTAGCGACATATTCAGCTTCTGTAGTAGAGTCAGCTATAGTAGTATGCTGAGAACTCTTCCAATAGACAGCGCCTCTATTACATATGAAGACAAATGCAGAAATAGACTTTCTATCATCCACATCTGATTGAAAATCAGAATCAGTATAACTCTCAAGTTTTAACTCACCACCCTCATAGTTCAATACCAAATCTTGAGTTCTTTTCAAGTACTTCAGAACTCGTTTGACTGCATTTTAATGTTCTTTTCTAAGGTTTGCCTAATATCGACTCATAATACTCACAGCATACGCTATATCAGATACATAACATAGCGTATATAAGACTACCTATTGTAGAAACATAAGAAATCTTCTGCATACGCTCGCTTTTAGCTTCAATCTTGGGTCCCATTTCTCGAGAGTTATCCATATTGAACCTCTTCAGTACTTTATCTATGTATAGACTCTAGGAAAAACCTATTAATCGTTTTACTCTATCTCTATAGACTTGAATATCTAAAATGAAGGTTGCTTCTCTCAGATCTTTCATAGAGAAAACATTAGATAACCACAATTTAGCCTCAGATAACATGCCCATATCATTTCCTATGAGTAGTATGTCATCTACATACAATATAAGGAATGTGATGACATTGTTATTCTCTTTTCTGTAGACACACGGTTCATCAATATTCTTGATGAAATCAAATGATTTGAATGTAAGTGTTAATTGGGTTAAATCAAACAAGTTAGGGTTTATGACATTAATTCATGCATTTATAATCAATTTTCACAAAATTATTCAATAATACATGAAATTAAGTTCACAATTAGCTTAGAGATGAAGAAAAAAACCTTGAATTCACAAGATCTTCAAGAAAGAGAGAATGAGAGCTTTTAATTTTTGATATTTTATCTCATAAAATTACCAAATAATTGAAAATAACCCATATTTATACTTTTGACTTGATTACTAAAATGTCATTGATAATATAGTTAAAGACAAATGAGTCCAAAGCTTCTTTTAGAAGCTTTCTAATAGTAACAAGAGAAATGATCATTTTGCCCTTATTTAATATTTTTAATGCAAAATAGTCCATAAGCTAGTCAAACTAATTTTGACCAAGCTTATTTTTATTCTATTTTATATCTAAATATTAATAAAATATTGTAACTTACTATAAGTTACTTTCGAGTTAATTTATAAAGCTCTCGAGTTTGTAAAATTATTTAACGTGTAAACCGTTTACACTTTTTTCAGCCAAATATCATCTCCGAGAGTGCTAGCTCTCTTGTAGATAATATTTAATCTCTCTCATAGTAAGGAAGAACACAAGTTATTGGTTGTGACCTCTTGGGTTTATTATGAAGTTAGCTATAAGCCAAAATCGATCTCATCGAACTCGTTCCGAACTATTCGAATACTCAACGACTATGGTTAACATCTAACAACATGCCATAGTCCCTAAACCATAAAGAAGTAAATTTTTATAGAACCTTTTATGTTTAATTATACATTCCATGTGAATAATTTCATTCTATTTGTCTAATCCCAACTAAATTAGGGCTCTCGGATGTCAAAACTTTATATTTAATCATATGAGGATAATCAGTCAATATGTACTGAACTTATCACTACGAACTCTTCGTATGAAATTTATGCTTTGGTCAACGATTTTGTTTTCTACAGTTTACTAATATCTATCTGGGAACTCGAATTTGGACCGAGTCGACTGAACTTTGAAATTCTCTATATCAAGTCAACTGATTCCATCTAAAAATCATTTATATCTCGATATAAATAGCACATGACGAAACTAGCTTGTGTGTACAAGACATGATTAGTCTCACATTTATACACCATATTAATCATGTGCATCTATATCGATCAACAATTATGATGTCTCTGGTCTAAGAAGTAGTTAACACATTAATATAATTATATGACGATTTATTGACAACATATTTCCGTGTGAATTATTATATTTTTGGTCACGTTCGAAAAACAGTTCTCTAACTGTTATTTCACACTAATGTCCTAATGATATGACTATTATATCACTCGTACTAATATCATCTCATGATATTCACTGAATACATTTAGTGTGCATACTGTGAGACATTGATGCTCATTCGATGTTATATATGTAGGAAACTATTTGGATAATCTAATTATCTTGGACAATTCATATGCATATTCTATCATTAGTATGTATAGATAGAAGAAGCAATATATACACATGAATTGAAACAATTTATTTTATTAATAAATATGTATAGTACATATTATAATAGTAATTCAAAACAATATGCCCAAAAGCGATAACACGAATGGTTTTAACTCATACAACGTTAACAAACTCCCACTTACGCTAAAACCATTCGCTGTAGTATCTAATATCCATCTTTTCAAGATGTTGGTCCAGCTGTTTCAGTGTCATCGCTTTAGTTAAAGAGTTAGCAATGTTATCTGCTGAAGATATCTTCCCAATCAAAATCTTTCCAACACCAACAAATTATCTCAAAATGTGATATTTACGCTGAATATATTTTGATTTATGGTATACTCTTAGTTCCTTAGCTTGTGCAATAGTACTTGTATTATCACATAATACACTTATCGAATAAGTCATGTTTGGAACGACACCTAGTTCAGATACAAATTTACGTATCCAAACTGCTTCTAAAGCAATTACATATTCAGGTTCTGTAGTGAAGTCAGCTGTAGTCGTCTACTTGAATGATGACATTATGCATGTGATGCAATAATGACATCATAAATGCATATTTTTTTAAAAGTTCAAATGAATGAAAAATGTTTAGGTTTGTTTTTTTTTTTTTTAAAGTTAACATATTTTTACAAGTAGCCAAATTTTATTAGTTTAACCTGTTTTTCAAGTTTTTGTAATAAAGTAATGATTGTACGATTAACTTATTTTTCAAGTTAAGCAATCCTTACAAGTTAGAGTTCTTTACTTTTTGAAGTTAAATGAGTTAATTTTATTCTTCAGAAGGCTAAGACAGGTATAAATAGTAGTTTTATGATTAATTATGAATTAAGTGTTAATTCTGATATTCATTCATGAGTTATTGACTCAGTTGCTACATCTCATTTTTGTGTGTCATTGTAGGTAATGCAGAATAGTTTTGCATTGGCAGGCGATGAGATTATCTTGCAGATGGCTAATGGAGCAACAGTAACTGTAAAGGCCATAGGATTGTGTGAGTTGAGACTCATGTCCAAACACATTTTGAAATTAGATAAAATTTTATATTTTGCTTCTACTATAAGAAACATTATTTCTGTGTATATACTATGTAATAATGGTTATTAGGTACAATTCAATGAAAATGAATGTTTATTGCATTTTGAAAATGTATGTGTTGGGAAAACTGTAAATACAAATGATTTATATATCTTTCAATTGAATAATAGTTATTCACTATCTTCCCTTACTAATAAAAGAATTCATGTTGACACAAATTCTAAATATCTGTGGCATCACAGATGGTGCCATATCGAAAATAGATGACTCACTCAGCTTGAAGCTAATGGGATATTGATTTCATTGGGTTTAGAACCCTATTCGACCTTTGAGTCGCATCTTCGAAGGAAAATGACCATGTCTCCCTTTAAAAGTAAAGGTGAAAGGTCAAAAGAAATATTGGATCTCATACATACAGATGTATGTGGACCATTCAATACTACGGCTAGACAAGGTTTTGTGTACTTCATTACATTTACTGATGATATATCTCGGTATGGGTATGTGTATTTGATGAAATACAAATCCAAATCCTTTAAAAAGTTCAAAGAATTCAAGAATGAAGTTGAGAAACAGATAGGAAAAAATATTAAGAATCTGTGATTGGATCATAGGGGCGAGTACTTAAGTACTTAGTTTTAAGAATTCTTGAAAGAAAATGTAATCATCTCTCAGATGACTCTTCCATATACACCTCAGCTTAATGGTGTGTTAGAAAGAAGGAATCATACCATATTAGATATGGTGTGATCAATGATTAGTTTTTCATATACTTTACAATCCGTTGTGCACATCCTCATTAAGATTCTAACCAAATTAGTCAAAAAGACTGTGTATGAGATATAAAATGGAAAGAAAGCCAACCTCAATTATATGAGAGTTTGAGTTTGTCCAACTTATGACAGGCTTATCAAATCTAACAAACTTGATGTGAAATCGGAGATGGCTTAGTTTATTGGATATCCTGAAGATAGTTTAGAGTATTAGTTATACTTTCTTTCTGATCAAAGAGTTTCAATCAATAGAAATGCACACTTCTTAAGGAAAAAGTTTCGAAGAAGGTAGTGCAGGTAGAGACATTGAGTAAAAGAAATAGTCCTTATAAACTCAAACCGATATTGCTGATGCTGGAGAGTTCAGGCAACAGCCATCTATTACAATTAATTTAATTCTAACTCATAAGTCTACTATAGTGCCTAAGCTCCAAAGAGATATGAATTTCTCAATAAGCAAGATTTTGAATCTTACTTAGTGGGAGAGGTGGATCATGGTGATAATCCGAGGACCTATGAAGATGTTATCATGAATAGAGATTCAAGAAAATGGCTAGAGGCAATGAATTCAAAAATATAATTAATGAATATAAATCAAGTCTGAGCGCTTGTTGATCCTTCAGAGGGAATATTTCACATCGACAATAAGTGGATTTTCAAGAGAAAGATTGGTAAAGATGGGCAAGTAGAGACCTACAAAGCTAAACTAGATACGAAGGGTTACGCTTAATGGAACACGTCTATTAGAATGATTCCTTTACATCCATCGAGGATGCTACGATCGTCACACGAACTGATTGAAAAAGCTCCCAAAAGACCATGGACATGTACATATGCATATTTTAAAATTTAAACATTTTAAACATAAATAACAAAGTTTAAAAGTAATACTTCTTCAAGTTATTTTTTCAGAAAAGTAAGTTAAACTTCTCACTTACTTTCAAACGTATCCACACTTGGGATTGGTGAAAATGGTTCCGGTTTCGTGATGAGATTTCTAAGCTTAGGGTATTAACTTTAACAAGTTAACACAAAGTTTTACTCTTAGAAAACCTTAACTTATTCAATAGGAAGAGAAGGGAAATGAAAACATTTCAATCTCTTTATTTTCTTTTTATTTCTATTTCTCTCTTTAGTTTTTTTCTTCCTTTGGTTTTTGTTTAAAAATAAAACACACAAAATTTGAGCTCAATCACAATTGATGCTCTTGGGAAAGAGGAAAGGGGGAAGAAGAAAAAAAGCCTTAGATGTTTTTCTTAGCCTTTAAGTCTATATTGCTTAGCACTTAAGTCTTCTCATCTTTTTCAATTCTAAATTGAATCAAAATTCAATTGATTTTCAATCCACCAATACGTGTAACACCCTTATGCATTTCATTCATCAAATGAATAAACTCATGCCAAGTGTTAAACAATGATAGGTGGTTTCCAAAATCATCCAATTAATATTAATCACATTAATGTAACAATATAATATATTAATCAAATTAATACATTAAAGAGAGAGAGATATATAAAAATATATAATACTATTACTTTAATAATATAAATGTAATAATTGCTTAGATATTTATATTATTACTTTAATAATATAATTATGTAATGATTACTTAGATATTTATATATTTCTTTAATATATAAATATGTAATCATTACTTTAGATATTAATATTTGAAAAATATATTTCATTTTTAAATGATTTCATTAATAATTATTAAAGCATTAAATCTCGACCATTGATTCAAAATGAATGGACAAGATTTAATCAAAGGCTTGACACTTGACAATATCACATGGTGCCACTTGTTAACTAAGGAACCATTTGATTAAATAACATTTAAATAATCAATAATAAATATACTTATTTATTCATTAATATCTATATATCATATACCTTTTTCAATATCATATATATTCGTAATTCATATTTATGTTATTCTATAAATTATCGAAATATTTTCCATGCATATGGGTGCTATGACATCCTAGTCGATAAATTTATTTTTTATAATAAAGAATTAAATTGCTATCCGATCAAAGTATTAGAATAATATTATTAACAAAATTAATGATTATTGTATAATAGTAATTATCATCATCATTAAGTAACCGACTAATGTGTGTAGTCCTTTAAGTTCATTGTGTGCTGGATATGGATAGATACGAACTCTTTTGTATCTCTTTGGTACAACACTTTGTAATCAAAGTTCCCAATAATCATAAATGACCTTTAGCAATATGTCATAAACCCTAGATACAAATAAATGAATATATTGAATAAATTAATATAGTTGTACGTGCATGTAGTAAAGTCTCTTTATTGTCGATTCCTAATAGAGTGTGGCTCACGGTATTGTTAAATCTCTAACTCAATCTTAGGACCAGAACTTCAATCATATACATGATTCAAATATCTGTAAAACACTTTTTCGGACATACATGCTTTAGCCAAATATTTAATTTCTACATATAACAATTCCACTTAGGATCTCAAGCTTCAATATCTGAGCTAGTAGATTCTATTTTGGTTATCACCTATCCTCATACACTTAATCACATTGCCAGCAAGCTTCTTTCAGCAGGCGTGGTTAGATGCTATATATACAAGTAAACAATATGCCTTAGTACGGAGGGCAGCTGTGACATCTTAGGTCAAAGGACTAGCGGTACACTAGTACGACTATGAGACGTATCATTGATTGTGGATTAATCACCCATGTGATTCATCACGTTTGATCATGTTCAATAATATGTTCACCAACATATTACTCATGTTTATGCTCTTGTGACATGAGACTCGTATCTCAATTATTAGTATCCAATACTAATCTTTATAGCATCAAATATACCAGTCATGCAATGTTATATTCCCATGTGATATTACCTCAACTGGGAATTGATTTAGATGTATTTAAATCAAAGACTCTGTATTCATATCTATAGCTCTTTGCAGATGAAGTCTTGACATCATAATATATCACGGGATGTCATTATGCATTTTATACATAATATAAATTAGCAACTGAATATGCAAAATGATATAAAAGCCATTTTATTAATCGTAAACTAATTTGTAATTAATTACAAATATATATATACAATGAATGATATCCTTGAATCATATGATATGATTGGTTATAGGGCATATCCCTAACAACACTTAAAAACAAAGGTTGGATTATGAGAAAACCTTCTCACCAGTAGCTATAATTAAGTCCATTCGGATCATGCTAGCTATAGCAGCATACCATGGTTATGAGATTTAGCAGATGGATGTCAAGACAACGTTTCTCAATGGTTACATTAAAGAAAATTTGTTTATGAAATAGCATGTTGGTTTTGTATTCTCTACTAAACCAAGTAAGGTATGTAAGTTGTATCATTGCATTTATATGTTGAAGCAAGCCTCGAAGAGTTGGAGCTTCCGGTTTGATGACAGTCAAATCATTTAGCTTTATTAAAAACCTGGATGAAACCTGTGTATACAAATGGGTTAAAGATCATGCTGTTACATTCCTGATATTATATGTAGATGACATATTATTAATGGGTAATGACGTAGGTATGATGTCAGAGGTTAAAATTTTGTTATCTAAAACATTATCCATGAAAGATCTAGGAGACATGACTTATGTTATCGGGATTCGGATCTATAGAGATAAATCAAAGAGGATAATTAGATTATTCTAAAAATTGTATATTGAAAAGATGCTGAAGAGATTTAACATGGAGAACTCTAAGAGATGTCTCTTGCTCTTCAATCATGGTTTACATCTTTCTAAAGATATAGGTCCAAAGACCGATGAAGAGTGGCGACAGATGCGTGGCGTGCCTTATACATCAGCTATTGGTAGCTTGATATACTTTATGCTAAGTACAAGACTTGTTATTACATATGGCGTAAGTGTTACTAGTAGATATCTGGCCAATCTTGGGAAGAAATATTGATCGGCAGTGAAAACAATCCTTAAGTATTTGAGAAGAACTAAAGATTTGAATATTAGTTATGGATCTTAAGAGTTGAGCATTCAGGGATACTCAGATTCAAATTTTCAATCGGATGTGGATGATCGTAAATCTACATCTAGTTTTATATTTTTGTGTAATGGAGGTGATGTTAGTTGGAAGTATTCCAAACAGAAGATAACAACATACTCCACTACAAATTCTGAATATATTGTTGTTTCAGAAACAGCTAAGTAGACAGTTTGGGTGCGAAAATTTGTATATGAACTTGATGTGATTTCTAATATGACATATCCAGTAAGCGTATTATGTGATTGTACAGGTTTTATTGCAAAGGCAAAGGAACCAAGAGCACACTAGAAATCCAAATATATTCAGTGCAAGTATCACATTTTAAGAGAGTTTATTGGTGCCGGAGAGATTGTCATTCAGAAGATGCCTTTAGCTGAGAATGTTGCTGACCCTCTCACTAAAGTGATGACACTGAAGCAGTTGGACCATTATTTAGAAAAGATGAGTATTAGATACAACAATGAATATTTTTAGTGTAAGTGAGAGTTTGTTAGTGTAGTATGCCTTAAAACCATTAGTGTTGATTTTTGGTATTTTATATTGAATCACATATTGTAATATATACTATATATATTCATTTATAAAGAAATTATTTCTTGTACATTTGCATATGCTGTTTCCTAAAGCTCTAAAAATATAACAATTTGGTCCTAAAATTCTAAAAACACACCCATACTACCCCAGTTCTGTGCACGCACTACTTGTGCCGAACTGGGTTCTGTTGAACCAATTCCATGCATGCCGGCACTCGACGAAATCCAGATTTGGCAACAAAATTTTCCAATTTTTTTTTTAAAAAAACTACAAATAAAAATAAAAATAAAAATAAAAAAATAAACTAAACTTATTATTTTCTATGGTTTGTAGATCTTAACATTTATTTTGTACGAAAATAACTTGTGAGAAAATACAATTTGCAAAGAAATGAAAATGTGAGATTGAAGAAGAAACTTTATTTTTGATTTGGTTATTGTAGTGTATTTTTGCCCAAATATATGGTATTTGGCTTATTTGATAAACTAATTATTCATATAACTAATTTGGTAAATCAATTAATACAAGTGGCTGCTTTATAAAATTTCACAAATCCAAATTCAGCTATTAAGCTTTGAACAATGCTTGTATAAAGTTATTACAAATTTCAACTCATAAGACAAATTTTGGGAATAGATAAATTTGTTTGTTGATCAAGTGAAGTTGCGTCTTTTAACAAATAACTCAAATATGATAAATAATCAATATTTTCACATAAGGTGCAAAAGATTAATATGATAAGTCAAACTTTTCAACTAGATTGAATGTGTATCATTTTGTCCCATCAACGGAAAATAGGAAGTGTGACGAGATCATCCTACCATGCATATTTTTACCGTTGTTTTTCGAATAGTTTATAGGCAACAAAAATATTATATATTTAATACCTGGTTATAAAATTTGCTTTTAAAGTTTAAAGAAAAATTTAAGAGTCACAATTACGTGACAGTAAGGGTGATAATTCGTTGTCATATCATATTTATATTGTATCATAAATGAATATAATAAAATTTTATATTAACACTAATTTAATTTATTTATTATTCGTATTAAAATTTTAAATATAATTTATTTATTAAACGAATAATATAATGTAATTTATTTAAACACAATTAATAAATTAATAATATTAGTGTTGTAACACGTTATGACATAAGTAGAAATACTTAAGTAAATGAGTCACGTTCGTGTTATGGCTTGAATAAATATGACACTATTAAATACGATTAATTTATTTAACACGATTAAATATAAATTCAATTACTTTAATTTTAATATAAATTTAATTTAATTTAATTTAATTTTTCAAAAGTTGATGGTGACGGTGATTGTTTAATGGTAGGTGGCTCTTGTGGTGGGATTCAATTAAGAAGTGGTGACTGTTTTTGCAAAAGTAAATAAAACAAAACATTTTCTTTGAAACAAAATTAGTATATTAGGTTTTTATTTTAATTATAAAAATATTCTTATAGCTTTAAAATTTTATAGATATAATAATAATAATAATAATAATAATAATAATAATAATAATGATAGTATATTACTTTTAAATGGGTATTAGATTTGTGTCATAAATGAATTAATACAATACAATTATTCGTTTAATTAATTATGTCTTAAATAAATTAACGAAATAAAATTTCAAACATAAATACAATCCATTTATTAAATGGGTGATACGTTAATATATTTATTATTAGTATTAATTTTTTTAACTTAAACTTATTTATTTTTATGACAAATCAATATATTTATTATTCGTCTTAATTTTTTAACTTAAATTTTTTTATTTTTATTAGATTCATGGCGCAACTTAAATTGTCACCCTTATATTATAGTAGCGCGATGGTAATAAATGCACAGAAAATAGAGATTGTTTTTAAAAGAAAGTGAAGAATTTTTGCATTCATGAAGACCTTATAATATAACCATTTTATAATATAGTCATTCTGACGTAGCTTTACGGAAATATGTTGTTTGTTAGTATCAGATAAATATATATATATATATATATATTTAGCTTGAATTTCATCCTAATTTTATATTTTATTATGATATAATATTATGATATCAATTTGTATAAATAAATTTGTAAATGGGTTTGTACAAGTAATAGTATTATTATATATAATATATTAAAAATATATGAATTTTACAATAAAATCAACAACAAAAATTTAAAATATTAGAATTCAAGGATATACAATTAGAACTGAGAGTTACAAAAAATATGATGACTCTTAATTCCAAAAATGAATGAATAAAATAATCTAAGTAGTAGAGCTGTATTATACATTCAATCTATGATATAGTTTGTGCTTATGCAGTTAATCTTGAATTGAAGCAGTTATTTTACGGTACTTGCTGACTTTCTCCCCTTGTGCAACTCCTCCCAGTTGCACTGTCCGTATTTTGAAACGCTCAAGCTTCTGCTTTATCTCTTCCAGCGGTCCATTACCACAGCGCGTGAGTTTCGAAGTTGAATCAACCTTCAAACCCTTCATCTTGTTTCTGATCAGATCCAAATTAGCTTTACTTCTTACGCTAGCTTGTGGAAGTTTTTCATGCAATTCTGATATGAGTTTAAGCACTTCTTCCAATGTTTCTTCGTCTTCTCTTCCTGCTGCTGTTAGGAGAACTAAAAATTCACATTGCTGATTGTATTTTCAGGTTCTGAGGGAAATTGCGGGATCTCGAAATTGTAGTTGTTGAGTGGTCTTATTGGTTGAGGAATTTGAATCATGTTGTAATTCTGATATTGGCTTGAAAATCTGTCTTCCTGCTTGCAGGTCTCCATATTCATGGTGTGATTTTGCAAGGCTGGAGATAATGAGAAAAAATTGCAAGACTTTTTGAAGCAAATGTTACCAGGCTCTTTGTGTATTTCAGAGAAATAACGGATTAGATGGGGGAGCGAGCAAATTTTTATGAAGGGTTTTGGACGTTGGGTATGGAAATATGTAGACATGTAATGTTAAGAAGAAGCAATGGCATATTACAATCATGCTACCAGCTCTCTCTCTCTCTCTCTCTCTATATATATATATCTGCTCTTAGAGCTTTTCTGCAACAGCCACTCTGCAGTGTGAATTGCCTCAACCTCTGTCAGTCCTTGCCTTGCCATGCAGCAGTGTCACTGACCTTTCTTTCTTATCTGTAAAGTTTAACAACCTATATTGACAACCTGTTTCCTTGTATTTTTGGCCACCTCATAGATTGGACAAGATTCCTAGGTTTTCTTGGTGGTCACTCAAACTTGTATATATTTGTAACATCTTGTAAAGTTAAGAGTAGCCGAAATACAAAAATACACAACTTGGAAGTCATTGATTTCTCTTTCTCTGTTCATATCAGATGTTTTCTTAAAACTCAAACTTGTAAAAATACCAGAGAATGGGTGGCAGTTTTGACTAATGAAAATTCAGACATTGACTCTTGTATTACAAGTTTCAACTGAAAGATAAATTCTGATGGAACAGATGTTGACGCAGTCAAAACTCTCTTTTGTTTGTTTGTTGATCAAGCACAGTTTCGTCTCTTACAAAATAACGAATGGATTAGGAATCGTTTACTGTACTTCACATAAGCTGGAAAAGACTAATGAAAAATCAAACTTTCTCTCTAGACTTCATGCGTATCAGTTTGTTATATCGATGAAAAATCCGTAAGTGCCATAAATTGCCCCTTTTGTTCTTCGAAAGGGATATATATAACTAACAAATCATGCTACAATCCATTCAATTAGGGTACAAATACAATAAGTTCTTGAACAATAAGAATAAAACCTAACTATAGGAATTCGTTCAAAAAGGTGAAGTCTTAGTTTCCAAGATAATGTCAATGGATGATTTAGCAGATCATTTCACCAAAACCTTACCAGTTAAGAGTTTTGAGCGTTGTATTGATGACATGGGAATGCGTGAGATTCTTGACCTGTTTTAGGACAAGTATGAGATTGTTAGGAGATTGTTAGGATTAGAGTTATTTATACATTTAAAACATTTATTGTAATAATATTTTCTTTTTGTTTATAAAACTTATTTAGGTACAATATCAAGCTTATATATATATATATATTTACAAGCCCTTATTTATAAATTATAGAATTTTTTTATAAATAAAAGATTGTTCATGGTCATTTATGAAACGAGCATTTTATAACATAAGACTATAGTTTTTCTATTTTAAGTGAATGATTTATCTTGATAATTAAACTAAAGACTTTAAATAGAAAAGCTGGTATATATTTGTTATACATTGAATTAAACTATTATGAAATAAGATCTAGTTAAATAAATGTGATTGATCTTAATTCACATAACCTTTAATAAGCTTGATTGATCTTAATTATGAGCAAATAATGAACTTATATTCATAAATTATATTTTTTGAGTTATTACGGAGTGAGACATATTATATGATCAAAATCTCAATGATTTAGAGATAAAATTTCTTAGATCATGCGAATAGATACTTGCAAGATGAAATCTATACAAAATATGCTTATCCAAACAATTTGCGGTACTTGATTATTTAAATATGTGGCCGTAGTTTATTTAATAAAATTGTTTGTTAGATGACAATAATTATTTACAAATATAAATGTATTGAAAATAATCATTAGAGCAATTCAGTGACTTTAGGTAAATATATAACTCAATAGACATGACATTTACAATATGTTTGATTTAATTACGAGTATTAAATAGAGGATTGATTAAGTGAATATTATTGGTTTATGACCAAACCCAAATTCAATTTAAAAAATTTTTAAATTAAATAGTTTTTTTTTATTATATATACAAGGTTTTTCTATAGTACAACATTGAATTTTCAATGGAATAGTTGGGGGTTAATTTAGAAGACCAATAATCAAGAAATGATTGGATCTGATGTTCTAAGTTGGAGTTAGGGATGGCAGAAAATCGAGTTTGGGACGGATGTCTCTAAACCCACATCTGTATTCACAAAAAAATTCAATACCATATCCGTAGCGGGTTTGATAATTTATTACTATACCTGTAGCGGGTTTAATAATTTATTATCAAACCTACTTAAACGAGTATTTAACATTTACTAAATTCACGCGAATATCCGTGAATTTTTAGTAGATTTTTAATAGAATTTTTAGTATTAATTTAAAATAAAATACACCACTCACATAAAATTAGATAAATTTATGAATTAGTAATGATAAATAAATAAATAAAAAATTGAAGATATTAATTTTGAAATATTGATTTATGTAAATTTGAAATTCAAAGTTAATAAACAATATTTAATGTTATCAACTTATCATTTTTTTTATCTATACTTTAATAACATGTATAAATTACTTAAAATTAATATCTCAAACTTAAATTAAATAATTTAATTTAAAAGTTTTTATATATATAAAATTTAATAATTAGAGAAAATAAATAAAGATGTATTGTATAGAATGATTATTATAGAATAAAAATATTTAAAAAATGATTGACAATAAAATAGTATAATAGACAAATAGATACAAATAAGTGTGAAAAAAAATAGAGATATTAATATCAAAACGACGTTATTTTGATAATTTTTAAAAAAAATATCCGCAGATATATGCGCAGATTTACCTGCAGATATTTGTCCGTACCCATATTTGTTCCAAACCCGTTGCGGATTTTAAATTTATTTATTAAATTATTCTCAAATCCACTAAAAAACATACTAAACCCGTACCATAAAGATCGGATAAGAGCGGGTTTGCAGACAAAATTGTTATCCCTAGTTGGAGTTAGCAAGCCCACGAGACTAAAGTCTTTTTACTAGCTCAAATCCAGCTCATATTCTAAGTGAAATGTGTAACTTATAAAAAGATGTTAAAAAGAGAAAAGCCGAATGATATAATTTTTGTTCTACAAAAAATACAATTTTTCTAAAAGAACATTTTAGTTCACACATTAATCATGTAAACACATGTGAGTGAAAATTGATGATAGTAAAAAAGACATCAGTGTCTCAAGGTATTTTTCTATAATCTTATACATGTAATAAAATAAGAAATTTTCTTCCGACTTCATACTGTATTGAAACATTAAAAATGTTTTAAAAATTCTAATATTCCAACACAAATAAAATAAGTTCATGAACAATAAGAAAAACAATGGCAAGTTGGGAGTTTTCTACTATTATAGAGTCGTTCAATTATTACACTGCAACGCTTGTAAGATATAGACTTTGCGTTGTAGCTCTCCTCTTAACTAAAGAATAATATTTTTAACACGCGAGTATTTAACATGAAATTGATGGCTTCAACCCTACTTTACGAAACTTTTGGGAACATTTTCATGCCGGTGATCAAAATTCAAACATGAAACTTTTAGAATGGTTCAAACAACTTTAAGCCAAAGTGTAAAACACGACTACTCGTTTTAGAAAATAGATGTGGTCGTAAACTCGTAATTCTTAAAGTTGCAGGCTGCATCTAAAGTAAGACATTGTCATTGGGAGTTGAATATTTACTTGTTTACGTTTTGGAAAAGTAATACAATTGAGATAGGGCCAACTGGGAAGCCAAATCATACCCTCTCCTCTACAAAAGTGGCACGTTATCTTAGTATAATGCCAGGTGGGGATGATGTAACCAAAAAATTTGAATTAAGATCATCTCCTCATTTTTTTACTAGTTATTGTCTCAATTTTTAACACATATATTGGTATGTGTCATTAGTAAAATTGAATGGCGAATATTACATCGAGTTTGGATACTCTCCTCATTAGTTTAAATTTTTTAGGATCAAAATTTAATTTAACTTTAATCTTTCTTATTAAACAACAAAACATATGGTTTTGGTAGCTAAAAATTGAGAAAAATTTAATTTTTTTTTTTACTTTCCTTAGATAAGAAAGACTATTTTTTTGGTAACTAACTAAAATTTAAAATATCTTAAACTCTATAAGGTATTTGAATTTTTTTTTTTTAAAAAAAAATTACAACTAACTATATAAAAAACAAGTCATGTGATTATAACTCAATGGTTTAAGTGATTAGGTGATTACTTGTTTGGATGTTAATTACCCATTCAAGGTTTAGAAATTATGATCAGTGTGTTTTTTTGTTTATTTTTGAGAAATTGAATTCTTAAAACTTAAAAACAAGGTCATTTTTTTTAATGTAATTTATAGAAGAGAGTTGTTTGAAAAAAGAAAGGAGACTAAAATTTGGGTAACTATCTAAATAATCTATTTTAATCTCTATTTATAACTAACAAAATTTGAAAACAAATCTTAATCATCAAATAAAATAATGATGCATGTCAAAATCTTCTTAAAAGTTTAGAAAAAATTAGACGAGGAGTGGAGGCAAATTGTCTCTCATTTTATCTTTTGACCTAATAAAAACTCATCAAACTCAACATATTTATTTATTTATTTTTTTTTTCACAAATCTTAACCATCATTTGTATAAAGTTTATTTATTTGTTTTTTTTTTTCATAAATCACCCCACGTACTAATATATTTCATGTAAGATCAATAATATATTCATTGAAATAAAATAATTACACCATATATTGTTTTCATAAAAGCATTTGACATACTAATATATTTTATGTAATACCAACAATACCTTCATTTAAACAAACAAATAAATAAAAATTACAATTTTTCCTTTTCTTAATTTTCTAAACTTTATACAAATCAATAAAATAAGTAATGATGATGAGATACTTATAGTTTATTTAAGATAATTCATCTTAAATAAAATTGGAGTAACAAAGACTTTTTCTCTTTATATATAATAGAAATTATATTTATTTAATAAAATTTAAATAAAAAACATGATTATTTTCAATTTTCACTGTGATTTTATGTGAGACTTAGACAATCATCTATCCTTTAGTGCACTAATTTTATTTGATATAAAATACTATTTTAACTAAAACTGTAGGATCATTGATTATTTTCACAAAATTCAAAAGGTTACATTAATTTGCATAAAATATAAAAAGACAAAAAAAAAAAAAAAACAATATATTTTGCACATACAAATCATAGTAGTTTTTATATTAATAAAATATAGTGATAAGTGGGGTGTTTTTATAAAAAAGAAAAAATGTTGGTGAAATATCACCTTCCTAAAGGCATTTGCCAATGTTAATTGCAGGATGGTGTTATTTTCTCCCTACTTTATATATATATATATATATA
>JAXCLQ010000003.1:8283382-8323495 GCA_035584115.1 Cedrela odorata
CTTCCTAAAGGCATTTGCCAATGTTAATTGCAGGATGGTGTTATTTTCTCCCTACTTTATATATATATATATATATAAAAGCACCCCACTTACTTAAATATTTCATATACTACAAAAATCTACCATCGTTTAATTTCTGTAATTTCTTTGAAGAAATTTTGTGTAAATTAAATAAAGAATATTGATAATGAGATATTTGAAGTTTTGGTTAACATAGTCATCTATACCAAATGAAATTAAAGTAGTAAAATATAGTATTCCTTATCAAATGAAATTAAAGCAGTAAACAATGGTTTTCCTTGTCAAACCCTAAATTCTCTTAATCTTCACATTGATTCTCTTCTCCATGCACATTTTTCAAATTTTATATATTTCTTCTTTTCTTTTTTCTTTTTTTTTTTTTTCAATTTTCATTCAATAACTCATTTAACTATCATTAATTCGATAATTCTATGCATTCGAATTGGCTTGAGAGTAATTTTACAGTAACAATTTTATGTCTTTTAATCAATCCTTTCAACCATTCATACTATACTTGTAAATAAATGGCTGAATTGTTTAAAAAATAATTATAATAATTTGATCCAATTTTCATTATCTAGAAAATGTTGCAGCATCTTTGAATACGGTACTGTTAGAATTATATGAGCAGTTGGCCAGTAAGTATTATGTAAAAAACAAATGAATAACAAAAAGTTTGTATTTTCAAGATTGGAAAACATCTTCGACAAGGTATTTCAAATTTTAAACAACATTCTAATAGATGAAATGAAATTCCAAATTTACAAACCATTAAAAAAAATTAAATCTCTTAGAAAATACATATAAAATTGATTGATTAATCAACAATTCAATGTAATTTATGTTGCTCTTCCTCCATGACAACATTTCCTCCACGTACTGTCCGAATCTTGAACCGCTCAAGCCTCAATGCTAATCCATCTACCGGTGAAGACCGCGCGTTGAGGTTTTGGCGGCAGTTGGAACATTCAGCTTCTGCCACTTGGGCTTGAAAGAAACTCCTGAAACAATAATAATATTTCTCCTTCTTCTTCATCGGTTTTTATTTATGTTTCTAGTGTTGCATGAAAGAAACTTTGATCAATATAGTAAGGAATTCTGGTCTATGCTACTACCATGCAGAACCTAGTGCTCATATTACTGCTGTTTATTATTGGTGTTGTGCGTTGGGGAAATTGGTGTAAATGTTTGGCTTTTGGTGTGCATGATTCAAAACCCATGTTAACATTTTGTCTAGGTTTCGAAAGATGAAGAAAATTTAGAAGCTTAGAATTGTGAGTTTTCATCGTAGAAAAACGAAATCTAGAATTTAGAAGCCAACAACCTTTTGCACAATTTGCTGCTGTGTAACAACTTACTGCAGCAGCTTTTGCTCCTTGCAATATAGCTTTGTTTACTTCCTTTCATCGCCTCAGTTTTGTTTGCTTGCTTAACACCCCCTCTCAAGCTAAATTGTCTAGTAAGACATTAAGCTTGCTTCTTAATAGCAAATCTCTCATAGAGCCTTGGTAAGTATATTAGTTGTTTGATCTTTAGAAAGAACATACCTGATCTCCAAATCACTATTCTTCACTTTTTTCATTACGAAGTGCACATCTATTTCAATGTGCTTAGTTCTTCCACAGAAAACATGATTTGAGGTCAATGTTGTTGCTATTAGATTATCACACCAAATGATTGGCTTGTGATCAATATTAACATTCAATTCATCAAGAAGATACTTTAACTAGGCAAATTTAGCACTTTGCTAAAGACCAATATTCTATCTCTGTGCCCAATCTAGCTACCACATTTTGCTTTTTAGAATACCATTAAACTAAGTTTCAAGTTCTGTCTCTGTGCTCAATATCTAGTGATTGATTTTCTGTCATCTATGCCTCTAGCCCAATTTGCATCATAGAAGCCTTTAAGTTCCATTTCTCCTCATTGAGCAAAATAGATCCCATAATTTTGTGTTCCTTGCAAGTACCTTAGAATTTCCTTGCATGCCAGCTAAATGTGATCTCAGAGCTGGTTATGGTTGCATATTGGAGGGCTTTAATTATGCTTCTATAAAGTGTGTGTTTGGAAAAACATTACCATCTTTTCTTGAAAGCTTAGCACTAATGCTCAGTAGCACTGAGTTCGAATTGCAACCCTCTATTTAGGTTCTTCTAAGCAAGCATGAGATATATTTAGTTTAGCTGAAATGAAGTCCACTTTGATCTCTCTTTATTTATACTCCAAGAAAATAACTCAATGAGCTAAGTATCATGAAAGTGAAGTTTTGATGAAGCTTTTCAATTGTTACATTAATTAAATCTTTCCTATCTCTAGCAACTAAGATATCATCAACATAAGCTAACAAGATAACAACACTTCTAGCTTCCCTTAACACAAATAATGAAGTATCTGACCTCAGATTTATAAAACCTCATTAAGTCAAGGCTGTTTTGAGCTTCTTATACTAATCTCTAGGTGCTTGCTTCAAGCTATAAAGAGTTTTTCTTAATTCGCACACAAAGTCATGCCTATTTTGATCTTTAAACCCATCTGGCGATGACATGTATACCTTCTTAGCTAAGCCTTCATTTACAAATGCATTATTTACATCAATTTATTTCTAAATAATCTATTTAATTGTAAGGCTAATAAGGACTCTTATGGTGGGGGATCTAATAGCTAGACAAAAGGTTTATGAATAATTTATCCAATTGTTTAATGATAACCTTTGGCAACTAGTCTTACCTTGAACCTTGCAATTGAACCATCTAGTTTGTTTTTGATCTTGTAAACCTATCTACTTTCAACCACCTTCATATTTGCTTTTTTAGGAGCAAGCTCCCACGTTTGATTTTGCCGTTGAGTTGTGTACTCATTTATCATTACTTTCTTCCAATTTGCATTTTTAAGTCCTAAGCTTATGGTGTCAAGTAGTGGTCATGAGTTGTGGTTTGGTTTTATAGATCAATATTTTTGGTTTATAAATTTCAGATTTTGATATGGTAATCATTGGGTGGAAGTTGTTCGCTTCATGTTCTTATTGTGGTTGTGAGTGAGTCAGATTAGGTTCAACTACAGTTTCAAGTGGTATTTCTTTCATGTCTTACTCTGGTTCAAAATTTTTAGTGTTTTACTAATCTAAAAAGGTATTTATGGGTATGTGTGAGTTTGTAAGAGAATATTTGTTACCTGAACATGCTTGAGAAGTGTTTGACTGGTCTGGTGTGGCTAGATGAACTATATCATTTTCTTTTTTACTTGCATGATAGTGTAGAGGAACTGGGAGTAGAAATCATGTGATTTGCTTTCTCTTATGCTACCGTTAAAGTTAAAGTCAGTGTCATGCAATGCATGGAATTCATTTACATTAAATTATACAAGCTTAAAAATGTAGATTTTTCTTGACTTATGCATGTACCGATAACCTTTATGATTTATGATGTACCCAAGGAAAATACACTTAAAAGTATGGTACTGAAATTTTTGTTAATTGTAAGGTCTTAAATGATGGTAACAAGCATACCCAAAAGTCTTAAGAAATAAGTAATCAGGTAGTTTATCAAATAACTTCTAGTGTGGTGAAAAATTGTTTATTACTGGAGATGGCATATTGTTTATAAGGTAAACAGTTTTATCAAAGGCATACCACCATAGGTTTAATGGTAAACTATATTATACTAGCAATGTTAGGCCTATTTCCACCAAATGTCTATGTTTTCTTTCAACCTTGCCATTTTGACGTGAGATTTGAGAGCATGAGTGGTTGAATGTGATTCTCTTATGCCTTAGGTAGCTTTCTAATGGTTTTAATTCCTTTCCCCAATCAGTTTGTTTGGTAGAAATTTTACAATTTAATAGTGTTTAAGCTATTTCAATGAATTTGATGAATGAGGTTGTGGTTTTTGAGTTTTGTCTTAGTGGCTGGATCCAAGTGAATCTTGAGAAATTATCCACTATATTAAGATAATATTTGTAATCACCTGCTGAGCTTATGGGTGTAGGTTTCCACAAGTCAACAAACAATAATTCAAGAGGCTTTTTGGTTTTACTTTCACTGGTTTTAAAATTCATCTTGTGATTCTTTCCTAGTTGGCAAGCAGAACAAAATAAGGAAGATTGTACTTTATTGATTTTAGAAAGATTGATAAATTTGACAAGAGTCTTTTCACAACTTGGTCTCTAGGATGCCTTAGTCTCATTTGTAAAAGATCTATGACATTTGCATTATGTTTTTTTCTACTGTTGACATTCAATGAGAACTAATCCTAGGAAGACTATTACAACAAAGTAATAAGGACTTATATAACACTAAGCTAACACTCTTTTGGACTAATGAAAACTTGACAATCTTCATTTGAGACTTGAGTTGGTAGAGTCATCTAGACACTCTTTCCAGCAACACCTTTAGGTTCTTGTCCTTAACATTCTTTGTTATTCCAAGTACAAACAAAGTACTTTATAGTTTTAAAGGTTTTATACCTTTCAATGCACTAGGAAGAAAGTAATAACCAACATGAGATATTTTTATATTACTACCGTTACTAACAATAAGTGATTCCATATCTTTGTACTCTAATTTTGTTGAGAAGTTGCTGAGATCATTTGTGATATGATTGGTGGCACCACTATTAAGGTACCACCTCTCTTCACTTCTCTCTTCTTGACCTGTAACAAAAGCTGATGATTGTCTACTGTTGCTTTCAATCTTTGCTTCAAAATCTTCATCAAATTAATAACAATAAATTATTGCTATGTATCCACTCTTATTATAGATTTGACATGTAGGCTTGATCTGATTTCTTGTGGTTTGAGTTCCAGTTGGTGGTCTGCTTCTTCCTTTGCCTTTGAGATTACCTCTACCAACTATTGGGTTGTATCCTCTTTTTCTGGTGTTTCTTTTATGGTTCCAGTTTCTTGCATTGTGACTAGCAGTTATGTTAGCTTCAGTGCTTTATTTTTCTATTGAGTTGTGATTATCTAATTGCTTTCAAATGTCAATAGTTATGCATATGCATCTTTAAAGGACATGTTTTCTATTTTTGAAGTAATATTGACAACAACGACATTGTAATTTTGTCCTAGGCCTCCTAAGATATACTTATTCGACTCTTTATCTGAGACTGGTTTTCTAACAATGGTGAGTGCATATGCTAGATTCTTCATTCTGTTGTAGTAATCATTGATTGACATTACTCATTTATTTGATGTTTAGGGTTGATTCTTCAGTTGAAGGATTCTATCTTTAGATTGGATGAATACGTTTTTGCTATTGTGTCCCAAAGTTCTTTTAAAGTGACATAACTTGTTTGGGTTGCCAAAACTGTTTTTTTATCATAATATAGAACAACCAATAGCGGAGAAGTTGGTCTTGTTTTCTCTAGTTCAGGTAAGCTAAGTTGTTAATGTAAGTGATGGTGTGTGTTTCTTCATTAACTACTATGTTATGTTTCTCAGATGCAACCTTTGAACCATCAATGAAACCTTTCAAATCATTCCCTCTTATGGTTGGAAGCACTTGTGCTTTTCAGATGAGGAAGTTTTACCTATCTAACTTGACAGGAATAGAAAAAGTTAAGGTGCAAAGGTTGCTTGAAGAAGTAGTAGCCATGGTATTGGCAATGTTTGATGTTAAGATTGAAGAGGTAATAATGCTTGTAGTTGTATGTAAAACCTTCTCTGATACCAAATTAAAATGTTGTATTTTCTATATGCAGTCAAGAATGCATGTTGTTATGCTTTCATTAATTATTGGAATATAAGAATAACAAATAAATGTATAAAAGGGCAAAAGTTAATAAAAGGATTGAAAACCTAGGACAATACTGGAATTTCCAAAATATAAATAAGACAATGCAGCTAAGAATTATATGATATAGTTAGCGAGTTTGTCATCTACTGCCAGCTGCCTTTTGCACAATTAGCAATTATGTAATAACTTCTGCAGTGGCTCTTACTCCTTACCTTATAGCTTTGTTCACTTCCTTTGATAACCTCAATTTTGTTTGCTTGCTTAACGCTATGATTATGTAATGGCTTAAGTGTTTGACTAATTAAAGGTTAAACATCAAGAATCGACAATGAGAATGGTTGAAAATTCTCTTTAAGTGCAAAACTTTAAGACTCGTTTTGGAGAGTTTATATGATCATAAATAATTCTTAGGTTTCTAGGATTTGGATTGATTATTCTTAATACATGCATATTGCTAATTATATATATTTAGCATTAATATTTTAAAAGGCAAAATTCACATGCGTGGTTTTAAAATTTAAAAACTCATCTATATGATTCCAACTGCTATTTTCATGGCTGGTTTTGTATTAATATTATAGGATTCCACGTAATTTTTATGGACTATAACTATTAGTTTAGAAATAAATAAATTAAAGTAGTAAAACCTAAAAGAAATATGATATACTAAAATAAAGAAGCAAAATCGGGAGTACAAATAGTTGTTTCATTGACTTGATGTGTCAAATGAATTACAAAACTATCATATTTATAGTAGCATAAAACCAATGAAATTTAGCCATTAGCATTACACTTGCAAATTAGAAGGATAAGAAGTTTGCATGTAATAAGGATAGGGAAAAAGGCTTCAAACAAATTACATTGTGCAGATCAAATCATGTAGAATAAATTGAAGTTTTTAGCTTTCAGGGAAACCATCTAGTAGTATTTAGTAGGTTGATAACTTAATCTTTCCAAAAGATTTATAAAGAATATTATGTTCAACTTTGCGTATTGTATTAAGTATAGCAAAACATCAATTACGTTAAAATATGATATTTTAAACTCAAGTATTTGTTCATACTTGTCTTTTAGATGAAATGGATCTTTTAAAGGATCAATATACTAGGGTACTTAATGAAAAAGCTTTATCTATATAAAAATGTTTAATTTGTTTTATAATATAATTTGATTAATGGATAGAGATTTCATTGGAACTATGCTCGACTTGTAGCTCGAAACAATATTTAGTTTTTCCTCATTCTTATATTTTAAATTCCATTTTCAAATATTTATTAGTATTTTGAATCTTTGCATGAGTGCCGATTAAATTCATATCATAGACATATAATGCTAATATGGCAAAGCCATAATATGATTTCTTCATATACATAAAGCCATTAAGGAACTTTGAAGCTTTATAAAATATAAGTTATGATATGGCTATGGTCAAGAATATCCATGATAAGCAGTAAGTCTAAGGTGAGCTAAAAATGTAACATGCAAAATGGCATATCTCTATATAGATGTAGGCAACTGTGAGGGTAGAGGCAGAGTTCTTGCCATTTTGATCTAAAGATGATTGATGAATGATTACATAAGTTCATTCTCGATCTAAAGATGATATAAAGTTCTTGCCATTTTCATAACCATATCAATTGACATGTAGTCTTTAAAAGTCTTCGATGTAAACTCATCAACATTATCAAGGTAGATAGTCTTAATTGAATGATTGTACATGCAATCTAATGATTAATGTAAGCAGTCTTGCAAAAGTCCTATTTTGTATGGACAACAAATATGAAATCATCATGTTAATGTGTCAATTAGGACCATGAAGTAGCATAATGGCCCATATAGTGAGTGAATAAGTACCCAAATGTCGATTTGAATTCTTTGTAAAAATGATCAAAATTCATGATTAATCTTTGAAGGTGATGGTATAATGATGAATTTTCCTTATGAACAAGTAGTGTAGGTACTCTCGTTGGGTGGTAGTAGATCCAAGATGTCTTAGATAGTTATGTTAAAGCATGAAAGTCTTTTAGATAAAAAAAAATTTTTGCTCATGTTCACCACTCGAGTGCCAAGTTGTCACTCTCTAAGCACCAAGCTTATGTTAGGTAGGTTGCATTATTTATAGACACTATTCACAACTTAAGTGCTAATCTTCTGTCAACCAGGTTGGGAGGTTGGGAATATTCAAGGGGGGTGGGGGAAGGGTGGGGGGTGGAGCTATCTAAGTGATATTGTTCATTACTTAGCACTGTTCACTGCTCGAGTGAGAATTAGATGTTGTCTTAGCGTAAGCATTCTGTGAAAGCATTGTTCACAATTCACAACTTAAACCACTGTTTATAATTCACTATTTACGCTCAAAAATTGACTTAAATTCAACCATTTTGCCATGAAATGAACAGACATAAAATATGAACCTAGAAACATAAAATATGAACCTAGAAAAACTCCCTCTTTAGTCATTCTTTGACAAAAACATAACATGTAATACTAACATAAGCATAGCCAAAAATATGAATTTTGTCAATCGCCAAAATGAAAATTTTACATTAATAATATAACAAAAATTTCTAAAATTAATTTAGTTTTAAGGAGAACTGAGTTATACTTGTTAGCTGCAACACAACTTAGAATATCAAGTGAATGCATAAGGTAATCAACTCATAAAAATATTTGCTATAACTAAAACAAACACAACAAGAAACATAACAAAAGGTAAGATTCCTAAAGTTATGCTCACTACGCTTCCCTTAAATTCTATATCTCCCCCAAACTCACATATTTTCTCTTCCTTTTTGTCACTGAATAATAAAAGATGCAAGAAGTATCCATGATTGGGAAATAAATTTAAATAATGCAAGTCAACCGATAAAAGAAACGAGCCAAGCAAAGGCAAAGAAAAAATCTAACAAATCAGACAATTGACAATTGTTCATCACTTAACACTATTCACTGCTCGAGTGAGAATTGGGAGTTGTCTTAGCGCAAGCATTCTGTGAAAGCACTGTTTATAATTCATGGCTCAAACTACTATTCATAATTCACTGTTTACCGCTCAAAAATTAACTCAAATTCAACCATTTTGCCACGAAATGAACATATAAAATATGAACCTAGAAAAACTCCATCTTTAGTCACTCTTTAACAAAAACATAACATGTAATACGAACATAAGCATAGCTAAAAATATGAATTTTGTCAATTGCTAAAATGAAATTTTTACATGAGTAATATAATAAAAATTTCTAAAATTAATTTAGTTTTAAGGAGAATTGAGTCGTACTTGTTAGTTGAAACATAACTTAGAATATTAAGTGAATGTATAGGGTAATCAACTCAAAATATTTGATATAACCAAAACAAACACAACACGAAACATAACAAAAGGTAAGCTTCCCAAAGTTATTATCACTACGCTCCCCTTAAATTCTATTTCTCTCCCAAACTCACATATTTTCTCTCCCTTTTTGTCACTGAATAATAAAAGATGCAAGAAGTATCCATGATTGGAAAATAAATTTAAATAATGCAAGCCAACCAACAAAATAAACAAGCTAAGCAAAGGCAAAGAAAAAATCTAACAAATCAGACAATTGACTGAAATAAGAATCTTTCACATAAGAAGTGCATGAAAACATAGAATAATATTCAAATCAAATAAACACTACACCCAAGTAAATGTTATACATAAAGACAAAGCATTTACAATGATTTATATCTCTAATAAGCATGGAACAAAGTGAGTTAACCACAAATGATTCGCATGTGAAAAATGATAATCAGTAATAAAAACACAGTTAAGATTAAGAAATTATGAGCATAGCGAAGCTATATGAAACCACCAGTTAAAAAAGTATAGAATGGTGAACGAAAGTCAAACCCAATGCCATTAGGACTTAAGAAAGATGCAACTTTGTTACCTATATTACTTTTCTCCTCCTAAAGTATATATCACTTCACATTTTTTTTATTTCCTTTAGAATATAAAATTTATAACAAAGTATATTTGTTTTTAGTTGAAATATTGACATGGGATATAAGACATTTCATTTTAAAAAAAAAGTACACTAGTCAAAGGTCAATCCAATAACTATGAAAATGTTATTCCAACCTATGATTGCCTAACTAGACATCATATATACGATTAAACTTAGTATGTTCATACTGAAGAGCATAATGATTAAAAACATGAATCACAAGTACATAACAAACCTAAAGATATGTGAAATAAAGATATCAATACACATGCAAAAGATATTAAGAGTATGTATAAGAACTACTTAGACTTAGTTGCCATAAGACATAAGTTAGAGACCAATTTACATACCAAAACACAATGAAAATTTCATATAACATTCTTATCAACTCACACACAATAAAGTAAATTAAAATATTTTTATGTTATTTTTGTTTATAAAAAAAACATGTGACGTACACCAAATACAAAGAACTGAAAAAACAAAGAAAACAAAGAAAACCAACTTAACAAATACAAACTTACACTAAGGAATGTGAATCAAACAGAGCAATAACCTCTTACATTCCTAAGTTGTCTATAGTTGGTAGTAACCTCAGTCAAGTAAGCAAGCATATCACCGATTATTTTAACTTGCTGAGCAATCTTTACCACTCGACAAGCAATTATATCTTAATCAAACTCAGACCTAGAAATAACATAGACATTCTTTTCTCCAAACCTTCTTTCTCCTTCTAAACTCAAAACAATTTGATTTTATGTGACTTACTTTACTGTTGTCCCAGTTGACAACTCCCGAGAGTGGGATAAATTAGGTTATTTAAAATTTTAATACTTAATAAGATACAAATATGAATGCATTGAAATAAATAAATAGTAGAGAGAGAAAGATTATAATTAGAAATTTTATAGTGGTTTGGAAAGAATGGCCTACGTTCACTCCCTCCGTTTTGACTTAACACCGAGATTTAACTATCTCCTTATTTATACACGTCAAGTGAAACCCAATACAACTTCTTCTTATATGGTGAAGGGCAACTTTACACTTCCTTTTACAAGTGAAGATAAACCCAATACAATTTCTTCTTATACACCGGGTGAAGATAACCCAACAAGAATTTGAAATAAAATTATGTTTTAAACTCTCTTATAAGAGCAGATAACTCAATAAACACACACTATTAATTTTCTCTCAAACGGTAGTTGCAAAGTAAATGTTATAGAGAGAAAAAGCAAATTTTCAAGTTGAAGATAAAAAAGAATGTTTAGTGATAATTTCTAAATATACTCTTGTTATTCTTTTTGTTTGGAAATCTTCTACTTAAATTGATTATATTATGAAGAAGTTTGTGTCTAATGACATTCTTTGGCGCAATTAATGTTCACAATAAATGTTGCAGAAGTTACAGTTGAACTTTAAATCGTTAGTATGTATCGATCCCTTTGGACTAGGTATCAATCTATTCATGAAAAATTTGAATATGAACTTTTCTTTGATCCTGAGTATCGATCTCTTTGCCTTCACATATTAATTTAGGGTAGTTCGTAAATGACTCTAGAGTTTCTGACTTGTAACATATCGATCCCATCTATGAAGGTATCAATTTAGTTTGGCTTGTTATTAATTTCAAACTTTTTGACTTGCAACGTATCGATCTGGTTCGGCTTGTAATTAATTTCAAACTCTTGAACTTGTAACATATCGATCTGGTTCGGCTTGTAATTAATTTCAAACTCTCAAACTTACAAGGTGTCAATCCTGTGAACTATGAATATCGATCTCTTTGAAGGTATCGATCTGCATCCTCATGGTATTAATTCGTTTTGTGAATGAATTGATCCTTTGACTCTATGTATCGATCTGTTAGGCTTAAAGCACAGTTCTCATATAAAATTATTTAGTTTGTTCATGAACTCATTTACATACAATTTTCTTGATACTTAACCCATTCAAATGTATTTATATTATTTATAAATTAAATTAACATCACAACAGGTTTGTTCATCATCGAAAACACAAATTTACACGTCATGATATCATCAATTTTAAATCCAAACTTCTAACATGATATCATCATTTACTACATTCATGATAGTTAGACACAAACCTATATAGATGAGTAACCCCACGAGGCTTGACACTTTTCCTATCTACTAAAGGGTAACTCTTAGAATTAGGAACCCTTATACCTTTAGGCTTAGTCTTCTCGAACTTGGGTTCAACCTTAAGATTTCTTGTTTCCATAAGTTCTACAACAACTTCACTTGCATCTATAGGAGTAAAAAACACAGTTATAAAGGTGGAAGTAGTATTAAGGTTAGCCATAGAAAGCCTAACTCTCTTTTACTACTATCATTCTAGCCTATGTTAAGAGAATCATCCAGCTTCTTAGTGCCCTTAGAGAATTCAGTAAGTTGTGACCTAACATCTTGCAACTCACAAACTAAGTTCTCAACTTCACCCTTTAAAACTCTATTTTTTTCCTTTAAACTAGAGACTAACTCAATCTGTTCTCCTAATTTTACTATAAGATCCTCATTCTCAAGTTCAACAAAATTGAGCTTTTTAAAAACAACCTTACTTATCTTTTTAAGCTTCAAACTCTCTCTATAAAGTTCCTCAAAAGCTACATTGATGTCTTCTTCATCATCTAAAGTATCATCCTAAAGAATCAACAGTCAACTTTCACAGAGAAAACAAAATCTATAAAGTTGTTAGCTTTATCATAAGAATACTTATCACCCTTATTCTCACTAGAGTCATTGTCACTAAAGGAGGCATTTATGACCTTTTCACTTTTCTTAAAGTTAGGACACTCAGACTTTATGTGTCCAAACCCCTTACACTCATGACATTGAACCTTCTTATTTACTTTAGAAAAGTTCTTCGCTTTT
Source organism: Cedrela odorata (assembly GCA_035584115.1). Lineage (NCBI taxonomy): Eukaryota > Viridiplantae > Streptophyta > Magnoliopsida > Sapindales > Meliaceae > Cedrela > Cedrela odorata. Next base: position 8,296,003 of record JAXCLQ010000003.1, read on the forward strand.
TCCAAAGGCTTCTGATTCTTATTAGAATGCCCTTTCTTAGATCTAAAAAATTGTTTAAACGTCTTAACAAATAACTCAATCTCCTCATCATTAGATGATTCATCATCTGATTTTTTCTCAATATTTAACTTGACAGACTTGAGTGTCATGGATATAGACCTTTGGTAAAGAAAGGCTAAACTTGTAGGTTTAAAGTGAACTAATTAATTCTTCTATTTTAATAAAATCTAAGTTATTTCTTTCTTCAATGACTGTGACCTTAAGATGAAATCTCTCAGGCAGACTTCTAAGAACTTTCCTAACCACATAACTTTCAGGTATTCTTTCTTCTAGATTAAGCTAAAGTTTACTAGGTCATTTAGCTTGGCATAAAACTCATCGAAGTTTTCATCTTCTCTAATCATAATCTCATCAAACCTATAAGTTAGTATTTGAAGCTTCGAGTTCTTAACAGTCCTAGCACCCTCATGGGAAGTTTCTAAAATATCCCAAGCCTCTTTAGTTGTTTTGAATTCTTCAAATGATATTGCCATAAAAATAACATTCACAGCTTTGCTATTACTATTAGAGTCTAACAATTCTTCTTTTGTTCAAATATTGAAGTCTTTAGGACATGAAACTCAATTAGTAATAACAGAAGGTAGACTCCAAGTCTTTTCACAAGATATTCATACTCGTTCATCTATAGCTTTAAGAAAAACTCTCATTACACTTTCCCATATGGGTAATTGTTACCATCAAAGTATAGCAAAACTAACAAACTCTGAGATCTATATTCCATCTTAGACAGAAACTAAGGTCACGGATCAGGCAAGGTTTTGATACCAATTGAAAAATCTAAATTTGGACCTTAGTTGGGTGAACGATGTTTTACACAGTGGAAGACTTAAATTATCAATAAATTAAAACACTTTAAAACTTGTTGACTCTAAATCAATAATTCTCAATCAAGTTATTATCATAAAGCCACAACAACAAATAATATTTAAAGCAATAAAACAATCCAAGAAATAGAAACAAGAATTTATTATCGAAAGGAATCATTATGAAGAACGTTTCACAGAATAAAAAAAAATCCTCCAGGTTGATACAAGAGCCACTAAAATATTCCACTAGTTTATAAAAACTTATTAATGAAGATTTCTTACAAACATGACACTGCTTATCAATTGGTATTGTTTACCATTTGAGTGAGAATTGGACATTTTCTTATTGCAAACATTTTGTGAATTCACTGTTCATAATTCACCGCTTGAACCACTGTTCATAATTCATTGTTCACTACTTAAAAGTTTGTTTAAACTCAACTATTTTAATATGGAATGAACCAACATAAAATCTAAACCTACCAATGAAAATAAATACTTCTTGTTTTGAGATCGTATTGATAGCGTGTTGTTGGACTATTTGCTTGTACTAAAAGTAGAATAGCCTAAAACATTATGGCAAAATAAAATAGAGAAGCAAAACTAAGAGTTGAATTGTTGTTTCATTGACATGGTGTGTCCAAATGAAATAGCAAGCTACCATATTTATAGCAGCATACGGCCAATGAAATTTAGCCATTTACATTACACTTATCAATTTAAAAGATAAAAAGTCTGCATGCAAGAAGGAGAACGAAGCCTTTAGCCAAATCAGATCATGCAGAACAAATTGAAGTCTTCATAATTTACGAAATTTCATTTAGCCCTAATTGATAGATTAAGCGGGTTAGATCAAATGCACGGTGGTGAAGGTCTATCTCATCCGATCTTATCATAACACTTTTTTTTTTTTATATATATAGATATCTATCACTTTAAGGTGGTTTTATTTAATCTTTACTAAGGAAAATTTTAGTGGAACAAAATTCTCAATAAAAAAATAAAAAAATATAATCTTTGATGAATTAAAAGTGGTGTTGGACGAGTTTTAAGAATTGCCTAACTCAGAAATTCTGCTTCCCCTCAAAATAATATGTATTAACTTGATAAATTGTTGAGGCAGTGCATCACAATGCCATGTATCAACTTCTATAAAATTAATAATGATAAAGTTATTTTATAATAAAGTTTTGGTGAACAAATCTGCAAGATTATTAGGGGAACATATATGCTTGACATCAATTTTCTTATTTTGTTGGAGTTAATGATAAATTTAGGTGAAGCGTTTATTGTAGAAATGGTAGTTAATGGTAGTTATAGCTATAACAATATAACACTATTTAAATATGATTTTATTTTTCATTAAGGATATGATGAATTTAATAAAATAATATTAAGGTTATTTTGATATTTCAAATATTAATAAAAAGTTTAAAACATTCTACTTGTAAAAGTTCGAAATATGAGTTTTTCAAGCAGAAGTAAAATATTGTTTTTAATTTCTTAAAACTTCTTTTTCGATAATAATCAAATGTCACAAAAAATAATTTGAAAATGATTTTTGATATTAAAAAAGCTCTTTTGATCACCAGAGAAGCATACGAAATGGGCGCTTAACCGACATAAATTGAACTTGCTCTTCTTTGGCATGACATAATCATCCTCATATGCCATTTTTTAGCCAGTTTGAAGTCGTTCTGATTTATACAACCCGTTCATGTCTTGTTTAATGGGCAATCAATTTCATTTTTTTTTTTTCAGATTTCAGATTATCATGGCCGACTTGACATTTATGCCCAACTTTTTTTATCTTAAACTTTTTTTTTTTTACTTATATTTCTTTACTATTTTTTTTCTAAAAAAAAAAGTTTATTTATCTTAACTTGTATTTAATAATTTCCATGTTTTTTTTTTATCTTCATCACTTAATAATGTTACATTTCTTAAATTTTATTATAATATTTTATCTCAAAATAGTGATGTCACTTTTCTTAATTAAATGATATATTTTATAACCTTATTTCATTATCTAATTAATAAAAATGACACCATTACTTAACATAAAATTGTTTATTTAAAAATATATCATTACTCGTTACAATAACTTCGATTCTTTCGTATTGTTAAAACGTAATCATAACAATTTGGTCCAATTGGCTAATATTATGTAAAATTAAAATGAATAATTGAAATTTTGTATTTTCAAGATTGGAGAATAACTTCGACAATGTATTTCCTTTTTAAACAACATTCTAATAAATGAAATAAATTCCAAATGTACACACCATTAAAAAAATGAAGGCTGTTATCAAATAAATATACAAATTGTTTAATTAATCAATAATTCAATATCATTTATTTTGCTCTTCCTCCTTGACAACGTCTGCCCCACGAACTGTCCGAATCTTGAACCGCTCAAGCCTCGATGTTAACCCATCTACCGGTCTATGAAGACCGCGCGTTGAGGTTCTGGTAGTTGGAACATTCAGCTTCTGCCCACTTGAGCTTGAAAGAAACCTCTGAAACAATAATAATATTTCTCCTTCTCCCTCTTCATCAGTTTTTGTTTCTGGTATTGTAGGAAAGAAACTTTGATCTATATAATAAGGAATTCTAGCCTCTGCTGCTACCATGCAAAACCTAGGGCTCATGTTACTGTTGTATATTATTGGTGTTGTGGGTTGAGGAAATTGGTGTGAGTATTGTTTAGCTTTTGGTGTGCAGGATTCAAAACCCATGTTAACATTTTGTAAAGGTTTCGAAAGATGAAGCAATTTTAGAAGTCTTGAACGGTGAGTTTTCATTGTTGAAATTCTTTCTGTAGTGAAAGCAAATCTAGGAAATCGAGAGTGTTACAAGCTTTTTGGTGTTGTAGGGAATATGTGTTAAGGTGTTAGCTTAGGTATTTATAGGAAGGAATAGAACTGTGATTGTGTTATGGCTGAATGGTTGACTAATCAAAGGTCAAATATCAAGACTCGAGAATGGTTCAAATCCTTATTAAATTAGAAGTGTAAAACTTTTATACTCGTTTTGGAGAGTTGATATGGTCGTAAATAATCCTTTAATTAAGTTTGTAGGATTAGGACTGTTCATTCCTAATACATGCATATTGTTAATTATATATACAACCTTGCATTAATGTTGTAGCAGGCATAATTGACATGCCTGGTTTTGAAATTTATAAACAAACCGTTTGCTTCCAACAGTTATCTTCATTCCCATTCAATCACAACTGTTATAGAGGTAAACCTTGTGATTTTCTTATCATTTGATAAAATTACGCTTCAGAGTAGTAAAATGCAATGACAAACAAAGGGTTTTGCAGCTGACAAATTTCTATTGCCATCTTCAATCATTTAAGTTCACCAATCATTATATATTTATACTAAGTTAAACAATGTCTAAGAAACCATAAGAGTTACAACTGTTATGTATCACATGCATTGCTTTGCTATATACATTGTCATGTTGTACCATATTTGCTTTGCAATCTTCAATCATTTTAGTTTACCGATCATTACATATTTATACTAAGTTATTACAATATCTAAGAAACCAAATGAGTTACAACTGTGATTACATATTTATACTAAGTTATACAATGTCTAAGAAACCAAGAGTTACAACTGTGATGTATTACATGCATAGCTTTTCTATATACAGTTGTCATGTTGTACTATATTTGTTTTGCTATATACAGATGCCATGTTGTACTATGTTCGCTTTATCTTTATTGTTAGGTCATTCAAAAGCTTGCATGCTGTGTTGATACTGAACTGTCCATTTCTAGTACAATCCAGGCTACTTTTTTGTAAGCTGCTGAGGAGTCTGCATACACAATGCACTCAATGAGGCTCATTTTCTAACTAGAATTTTATCTATCCTTTAAGCTTATACTAGGTTAAATAATTTAAAATATTTATATATATAAAGAGACTTTTTTATTAAAAATATTTGATAAAACTTTTATTAATAAAAGATGAACTGGTGTATCATAGAAAATATAACTGTTTATAAAGATAAGTTTTAATAAAATTCATTAGAATTTTAATACTTATAAAAAATAGTTTGTGATGATTTTAAACTTTGAGAGGATTTCTAAAAAATAAACTAATTTTTTTTCTATACGTTGATTGAATTTTACAATAAATAATTAATTAGTGTTGGTATTTTTTAATGGTATCATGGAGGCCAAGGAGGTGACTTCTCTAGCTTGCTAAAAAAAATTCACCTAAATCATAAGATTTATTAACAATATTATTTAATTTAAAATTAAAATCAACAAACAATTCACCACCTTCCATTTTAAGAGTTTTAAATTTAGAAATAAACATTTGAAGTTTAAAATGCTTTACCACTGAAATTCTCTCATGGGTAACTTGAAGAATATCACACGCTTTCCTTGCGAATTCACAAGTTGAAATCAATTTGTACTGATTCAAGTCTATAGTATTGAAGATTGCATTTAGAATCTTAGAGTTGTAATTTAACAAACTATCCTCAGCGCTTGTCTAAGTTTCTTTCGGTTTTAGAACCATTTCATACTTATTATAAGTCATGGTAGGAGGTTTTCAATCGTACACAACAGAACGTCATGTTTTCTCATCAATTATCTTGATAAAAACTCTCATTCTTACCTTCCAATATAAATAATTTATGCCATCAAGTAGTGGTGATCAAGATATTGATTATCCTTCTCATTGAGAGTCCATACCTACAAAAATACCAAAATCTCATCAAATAAATTAGTAACCCTCTCTAATACTAATTGAAAAATTAGTTTTAGCAAGTATTTACCAACTTTAATTAATTTAATAATTAATTAAATTAACAAACCACACAACAAATAAATATAAAGGAGACAAATGAATTTAATGTGGTTTGAATTTTCTAATCATACATCCATGATGTCACACCTAGAGAAAATAATTCACTAAGAAATAAACGATTACAAATATTAATAGATTTGTACAAAATAAAGATTCTCTTTTATTATTGTCGTCATTATGTCGAATCTTCTATGGTAGCTTTGTTCAGTGAGATCCCTTCACTTTGAAGTATAAAAATTCCTTAGACTTAATTCAGTAAGATCCCCTTACTAGATATCGTTGAACTTCTTTCAAGAAGCACAAATCTTTCTCCCAAAAAATAATATCAAAAACGTCTTAACTACACTTAAGAGAATACTCTTTAAATTTATAAAACTAGAAATTACAAATTCATAATTTTCACTAAATTATTTTCAATTTAATGCACAAAGAAAAAATATTAACAACTTAGAAATTAAAAAGAAAACAAGAGGAAAATAGAAACTCATTTCACTCTATATTTTTACTTAAGAGAATACTCTCTAAGTTCATTAAACTATAAATTACAGACTCATAATTTTTATTAAATTATTTTCACTTTAATGCACAAAGAAAAAATATTAACAACTTGAAAAATAAAAAGAAAACAAGAGGAAAATAAAAACTAACTGCACTCTATATTTTTGCGTTCACCAAGACTATTACACTATAAAAATAATACATGTATATATAGAAAATTCTAAATCTTAGTGAACGTGCTTTTTGTTTCCTAATCCTAAAAGAAATCTTCCTAAATAGGAAAGACTCTCTCCCAAATAAAAGATTTGTTTCTAAATAATAATTCTTTTTTTTTGACTTGTAGAATTTACAACATAAACTTTCTAGTTATATTTGAAATTCAACTTGTCTAATATTACTAGTAAACTTTATTTTATGTCCGAACTAAAATTGAAATAAACAGTAAAAATGTCTAGCTTATTGTGACAATAACTTGTAACAAAAATGTATTTACAGAATAATATCAATTTATATCATCTTTCTAAAAAAAAAAGATAAATTAATTAAAATTTATAATCTTAATTATTAAATTTTGATTAGGTTATTTGTCAAAAACTGATTAAAACAACGACAAGTTAGACATGGAGGGATCCGCATCCATCGTTTACAACCGCAATAAATGTGTGTCGGAGTGGGAATTAATGTTGGGAGAGTGGGGGAATCATGCTATCTCTAGGCTTATTGGATTGAACTTTATGCAATCCAACAGTCATGCTACGTAAACATAAGCATCAACATATTGGCTTAGAAACTTAAAAAAAACAAAACAAGACAAAACAAAATAAAAAATGAAAGAAAGTCAATGCACATGTGTTTGAGTCAATGCACGTGTTCATTATTCATGTTCTGACTTTGCGCAAAGTTCGAAATACGAAAAAAATTACAAATTTATTTACGTGACTCAATGCATGTTTGTTTTCTTACCCGAACAATGAATATAAAACTGAATTTAAATCATTTAAATAAAATTAAGTTGAAATATTTGACTTAACAATTGGTACAAATATTTGATAACTTTTATCAAATTGTAATTTTTAAAATATTTTTAAAATTTTTTTATTTTAATTTGACTTAGTTGACATTTGTTTTTTAAAATAAAATATATAAAAATTGACATTTTGACATAAATACCCTTTTAATTATGTAAGTAATTATTGAATCAATCATTTTAATGACTTGAAAATTAATAAAAACTTTTTAAAAAATTAGATAAAAACATATATTGTGTTATAACATTGTTTTAAGTAAGTAAAACTAAAAATAAATTATTGTTACAAATAAAACATTGAATAAATAGCAACAAATCAATCAAAACTTTGAAGGAGTTGATTTGTAATTTGATCATGCAGTTGTTACATGAATACTTGAGAATATGATAATTGAGAAGGTGAGAATTGAGAAGATGATAAAAAAAAAAAAAGTATTTTTTTGCAACATCAGATAGAAAAAGAATGAGATTTTTTAATTTTTAATAGGTTAAATAAGAATTCGGAAAATGAAAAATATAAATTAGTATAAAACAAAATAAAATATGGTTTAAATTTATTCACACATTTGTCTATTAACAATAAGTTCAAAATTTTAACTTAATTTTATTTAGACCATTTTTACTAAATTTGTAGAGATCATAAAAAATGAAATACACAACAATTTATTCATAATGATCTTGTTCATTATCAAAAATACATAAACACATCAATATTCATATAATATCATCAACAACATATCAACATGCCTGTCAAGTACTCAAGTTAGACTTTTTTTTAAAAAAAATTAATTAAAATTAAACAAAATATTTTAAAAAATTACCAAAAATTATATAAGAAAATACCTCTAACGGTATTAATTTTTATTAATTAATAAAAAAATACAATGAGGGGATATTTCAGCCTAAACCTCATAAAATTTTTTATATTCAATCATAGTTTACAATAATAAATAAAGAAAAACAAAATAAATTAATTAAAATAATTTTACAAAAAGGGGGACATTGAGTTTTACTTCATTAAGAATTATTAAATTTAAATCATAATTACCTATAATTGGCAGTTGACTGTCGTCATTCTTCGTTTTCGTCTTCGTCTTCGTCTTCGTATTCCTCTTCCTCGTCTTATTCATAGTTAAAGTCAATTGTAGGAGCTGATCGTTGCTAAAGTTGTTGTAGTGTCCTTTTTTCATTGACCAAATCCTTAAAGCACATTCGCATCTCTAGAACCTTTGGGGCCATTATACTTCTACGTGAGTCCAATATTCAACCACCTAAATTGAATGCACTTTCAAATGAATCCATAAACGCTGGTGATGTGAGAAAGTCTCATACCATTCTTACTAAGATAAGATAAAACTTGTGATTTTTTTCCACCACTTTAGGATATTAAAATTTCTCTCTGATTGAACGGTTGGACTCTGCATGTAGTATGATAGTTCATTGAATGACGATGACATTCTTCTTGGTCTCTTGTTGACTTTCGTGCACAGATTTCAACCACTGTTGAAAATAATGAGAGTAAAGGAAAAGGAAGAAGAACCCTCACAACTACTAGATGTAGACATACTTGCAAAGTACACAATCTCGCGAAAAATACTTAAAAGATTTTATAAAAAAAATTTCTTACATCATTGGATATGTATTTGGGTTTTGCGACTCAAATGTTCGGAATCATTTGGATATAAGAATTTTTTAAATTGTTCTATAAGGGTTTTACAACAAGAAACCTTCATCATAGGGTTTAGACATAATTCAATGCAATATAAAAGTGGCATGCGATCGTAATACATTTTAAATATTTTTACCATAATTGACATTGTTATGACAAATGTTGGATGTTCCATGTAATGTTTAAAAACATATGCAATGCTACATAATGTAAGAATTACGTGATGCATTTTTTAATAATATTGCCTAGATAAAAGTTTTGTGGCTTATTTTATTATTGATAAAAACTGCAAAATAATTTCTGTAGCTCTAAAATAATCATCAATTAATTCATAACAGCTCATTTTCATATTCCAAAATTTCATTATTGGAATTTTATAAGGCAAAACATTTCTTAGCATTCTATAGGTGGAGTTCCACCTCGTTGGCATGTCTAGAGTCAATTGTTTAGACCTCAACCTAGTTGACGACACAATTACTTAAATGCTTGGGCTCTAACTAAAGCCGATTTTAAATGAAACACAACACTTCTAATTGTATCAATTGTTGGCTTCATTATTTGATAATCATTTTGCACACATAAGTTCAATATGTGATAAGCACACTTATTGTGAAAAACTTTTCCTTCTAAGCATGGGTTTAGTGCATGTTTAAGAATAGGAATTGAAACTATGTTATTCGATGCATTATTGAATGAAATGCAAAGAATTTTATCTGCAATCCTAAACTCTTATGTAATACTCTTACTAATTTTCGCAATAGCCCATTGCATTATGTGAAAATTCAAAAAGTCTTAAATCTTATAATTCTTTTATTTAATTGTCATTCTTCGTCAATCCAATAATAAGTAGCACAAATATAATATAAATCATTGACACATCTCCAATTGTCAGATGTCAATGAAAATGTACAATTATTTGATGTGTTCGTGCTATTGTTTTAAGTATTTTCTTAAAAGCGGGTAGATGTTATTGCATTATTTCAATAAAATGTGAGGATTTACTTTGTGTAAATGGTTGATCATCTAAGTGTCCTGAATGTTTTTTGTTTATATGTCTCTTAAAAGTGTTTAACCCATCCCATTTTTTGTGCACGTATATCGCATCACAAAGTTATGTTGCTTTATTAAACTCAGTATTTTCTTTCAAAAACTTGTTATATTTCAGACTTAAATTGTCTATTCTAACTACTATTAACTGTTGTAACTTCTATTGGGTTTGTTGTACTATGAGGTTGTTCTTCTAGAATATTTTGATATTGTTCAAATGAGGATATTGATTCATCTATGTCATAAAAAAAATTTGTGTGACCATTGTGACGAATGATGTGCCATTGTGGTTTAATTGTTTAACAATTAATTTTAATTAAATTTGTATATTATCTATTCTAACTTACTAATGCAAAAATTAAATCCAATTCTAACTTTCTAATGCAAAAATTAAATTCAATTATAAATTCTTAGTGAAAAAATAATTAAATTCAATAACTAACAAAATTTAAATATGAATAATTCTAATTAAAATAAAATAAAATAAATAACAATAAAAATAACTAAAAACAAAAATTAATTAATAACTAACAAAATTTATTTAAAATTAGTAACTAATAACAATAATAAACAAGTAAACAACTAATAAAATTAAATTAATAACTAGTAAAATTTAGCAATTAACAACTAAATTTTACAATTAATTAAATACTAACTCTAATTTTTATATTGATGACAAAATTAAATTATTAATCTCAATAATTTTAAAATTATTAACTAAAGTAAATACTAACAAAAATAACTAAATTATTTTCTAACTAAAATTTTAAAATTAAATAGTGACAAAAAAATTACTGACAAAATTAAATGCTAATCCAAATTTTCAAATTATTTATTAAACTAAATACTAACTAAAATTAATAAATTAAATACTAAATTAAATATATAAAATTAAATATATTAATACAATTGCTAACCTCAGACTGTCAAAATTTTGCAATTGCAATTTGCTTCTATTAAAATTAATTGGTTATAAGTATTGTGTTAAGATGAAGAAAATTGAGTTGAGAGAAATTAAATTAAGAGTGATTGAATAAGTGAAAGAAATAATTTAGAGGTAAAAATGATTGATTATTTATAGGGTGGAAATGAAAAAAAAATTAAAAATTAAGAAAAAAAAATTAAAACGTTGCAAATTGCAATGTTACTCTGTCTCTGCTAGACAAGCTACAAGGATTCCCTACTCTCTTTTTTTTTGAATCGTCAGTTCAACGCTATAACAGGCCTGAACGATTTTGAGTGTGTTATAGGTCGAGCCTCCGATTCCAAATAGCTTGAATCGGTACGGCTCGGATTTTGTGCCCAGAATCGACCAGGCTCGAGCACTATTAGCCCTGGGCTAGTTCGTGCTTGGGTTTTGACGAGTTGACTTAGGCCGGTTCAAGGACCAATCTAGTCCGTTAAACAACACTAAGTAGCACAATGGTAATAAATACACAGAAAATAAATATTATTTTTGAAAAAAAAAGTTAAGAATTTTTGCATTAATGGAGACTGTTATAATATAGCTACTTTATAATATAGTTATTGTGACGTAGCTTTACTGAATGATATTATTCATTAGAGTATCGGATAACAATATATATTTAACTTTAGCTTGAATTTCTTCTTAATTTATATTTTATTATGATCTAATATTATAATATTGTTGAGGAAGTAATCCGGGACATAAGTAAAACCCAATAGACTGTGGGCCTAAATTAGAATCCCATGAAGAATGAAAGAAGAGTCTGAAGCCCTGCTCAATCTAAGAGACATAAACTAAGGGATAACAAATACCTCAGTTATAGTGAGGATCGAGAACTCTTGGGGGTCAGATAAAAGGTCTCGGGCTCGGGTGTTAATTCTGAGACTTCTCCCACTCATGGAGGCCTTGAGAGCAGCTTAAAGGAGGTCTCAAAAATACAATACAGTCTGAGCTTGTCACGCCCTCGCCCGTGGGGTCCACACGTGACAATCGCCACAGACCATCGAGACACATTCTTATTCCTGAACACGTCCCTCAGACCTGTAAGGCTGCTTGAGTACCTGTACCCTGTATACTCATTTACAAGTATCTCAGAAACAAGTTTATAAACATATTCACATAAATATGTCTCTCTGAAACAGTTTCCAAATCATCCCACCATGGATATATATTTAATTTAAAATACATGTAAAATACTTATCAAAATTTTATCATTTCAACTTATAAATATATATATATATATATATATATATACAAGATTTTACAAAGACAAGTCTAGTGGACTAATCTAGTCAGTCTGAGAGTCAGGATAAAGCTAATACCTGAGGGCATTACACCCTTTATTGATCACCACCACCAATTACAATTCGCGGCTACACTTCATTTCCTGAAACTGGGAGGTGAGGGGGGTGAGTATATGGGGATATACCCTGTGAGTGGACAAAAATATAGTTTAATAAAATCATTATTAATGCATATAAAACAATTATATGTTGATAAAAACATGGCTGTCATTCAAATTACTGGGTTAACTCCTGTTCTCGGTGATTACCTTGGCCTTGGTCACCCCGAGACCGTCAGTGGGCGTTATGCACATAAAACGATGCTCAAATTACAAATCATATTCTTTTTAACATAAAGAAATGCATGAATTGTCAAATCTGCCCACCACTGACATTCGCCTCGAGTAATTATGTGGTAATACTCATAACTATCCTCGACAATCCAACAGGTGGGCAACTCTATATCATCATATCTAGCCATATAACTGCCCCACCAACGGCGCACTTGCCTAGGCGGCCTCTCATAGGTTCTTCCCTAGGTGAGTGCGCCGTCACATACAACTCTTGGCCCTCCTGGCTATGTCACCATTTCAATGCCACAAGCATATATATATATATATATATACATATATATATTCAAAATCAATTCATTTCATTCTCAATGTCAATATAAAGCATGCATTTTCAATGTCAAACCTGGCCCCTGACCATTCATATATCATTTAAATCACACAGGCCATTTTCATTCACTTTAGACAATAATAAATCTATTTCTTAGTTCATAAAACAGTAAATTTTATAAAACATATTAAAACATGAAAACAAGTTAAAAAGAATTCCACTCACGGTAACGAAGAAGGAATTTACTCCCAATACTATCCCTTACGCCTAGTGTGTTCCTCTCCTAGGTATTCGGCGCCTATATTACACAGACATGTATATAATCAACTTCATGATTCTAATGTAATTTAAGCACAATGTTTTACATGCATATTTCGTAGAAGACATGCCTAAAACTCCTTTGTTGACACATACACATTACGAGGCTTACTAAAAAGGCCATTTATTCGATTCTCAACAACAAAATCCTATGGCCATAATTATTTTAAATTCTTACTTTTATGTCTACGGCAACCACATCTATTCTCGATAACATTCAACACGTGTATATATATATACATATATCATGGTAACTCACCCTTAACTACAATTAAATACAAATTTGCATTTTTGACAATTATCAATATAACTATTTCAATGATAATTCAACGAATATTCTATATCATATACTTCTAATTATCATTATATATCAACATTCTACGTTTATTATGCAAAATTAAACTTAAATTTTTGGATAAATAGTAAACCCTAAGCCGCAATTTGCTTCAAGTCTTAAAATCATGCTTGTAATAAGTTATTTAACTTACCGGTAACTTGCTCAAACTCGTAGAAACTTCAATTTGTTGCTTAAATACAAAAGCCCCAATTTTTCCCCGAAACCCATTTTTCTTCTTCTCCGTTTCTCACATTTTCTAGTCTAATATCGGTATCAAATCGAAGAGAAGGTAACGAGGAGTTATTTGGTAGTGAAAACTTCAAATATAATTGGAAGAAGTTGGAGAAATTGTAAAAAGAAGTGAAAGAAGCTTTGTAGAGAGAGAGTAAAGAATTTGGCTTGTTTTAGAGTGAGAGAGGCTTCAAGATACTATTTGGGCTTGGGTATATATAGATAAAGTGTGAAAAGTCTAAAATACCCTAAAAATCTTAAAAAATCTAAAAAAAAATCAAAATTTTACAGTGAACAGTACACTACAGTATGTGAACAGTGTCGTCGAACAATCTTGTTGCCGATCGACTGTTTTCCAACTCAGTCGATTGGATTGGTACTGTTCACCACCATCGATACTGCCGGTCAACCATTTTTCGAATTCGGTCGATGGTTTTTGGGTGCTACAGTAACTTGCTATAGTGATCGCTATAGTAACTGCTACAGTATTCATTTTTCCGTTGTTTGAAATTCTTACAATTTAGTCCCTTTTCAGATTTTAAAAAATATTTATAAATCTATATTAATCATTCGTTAAGTCAACTTAAGTTCTTCTAAACCTCGTTAATGTGTCAAATAAATCTTGAATCATGCATGTGTGATGCTGAATATCCTTAAATGACTATTTTACCATTATGTTCAAATAATAGGGTTTACAGAGCCCCTAGTTAGGATAGGTAGGCCCACCACTTCACTTTCACTTAAGCCCGGGCAGCATGAAGTTCATCAATCGCCACTTGACGTGAGATCTTACTCACCTATAAGATAGCCTAGGGCGATGAAACCCTTCATATCTCGACAGTTGCATATCTGCAAAGAATTCATTTTCTTTTTAATTTCTTTCTGGATTATGAAGGATCCTTAGCCTAGTATATGTACTCTGCAAGTATGACTCATTCCATAATAAGAATTCATAACTTGGTAGACATACTTTGCAAGAAAGGCTCGAAATCCCATAAGTTTCGGAAAGTTGATGATTATAAAATAGAATTTCTGTAATTTTTGAAATCCAAGTACGACTGGGATCAATATTTTCAGATTCTATAAAATTTTACTAAACTTAAAAGATTTAATATAAAATAACATATATAAAAAAGGGATTAAGGACAACCAGATACGCACGATGAAACAACCCAAGAATCCACATATAATCTATTTTTGGAAAAATAGTTCTTGTCTCATTGTTTATATCTCTCAAATATCAATAAGCAAAACCTTAACTTAAACATCGAAGGATTTTCGCCGAACCACCGAATTTTCACCTCCTTTGTTCTTGTTGTGGTTTCAAGTTAGACGACATTCAAATAAGAGAAGAAGATTAGTGCTAGTGCATTAAGTCCACGTAAGGATTTTTACTGTATCAACAGATATCAATTTATATAAATAAATTTCTAAATAAATTTGTATAAGTAATAGCAGTATTATATATAATATATTAAAATTATATGAATTTTACAATAAAATCAACAACAAAAATTTAAATATATTAGACTTCAAGGATACACAATTAGAACTGAGAGTTACAAAAACATAACGACTCTTAATTTCAAAAATGAATGAATAAAAGAATTTAAGTCGTAGAACTGCATTATAAATTCAATATACGATATAGTTTGTGATTATGCAGTTAATCTTGAATTGAAGCAGTTATTTAACGTTACTTACTGTCTTTCTCCTCCTCTTGTGCAACTCCTCCCAGTTGCACTGTCCGTATTTTGAAACGCTCAAGCTTCTGCTTCATCTCTTCCAGCGGTCCATTACCACCGCGCGTGCGTTTCGAAGTTGAATCAACCTTCAAACCATTCAGCTTGTTTCTGATCAGATCCAAATTCACTTTACTTCTTACGCTTGTGGGAAGTTTTTCATGAAACTCTGACATGAGTTTAAGAACTTCTTCCAATGTTTCTTCTTCTTCTTCTCCTTCTGCTATTAGGAGAGTCTCAAAATTCACATTGCTGATTGTGTTTTCAGGATCAGAGGGAAATTGCGGGGTCTCGAAATTGTAGCTGTTGATTGGTCTTATTGGTTGAGGAAATTGAATCGTGTTTGAATTCTGAAATTTGCTTGAAAATCTGTCTTCCTGTTTGCAGGTCTCGATATTCATGGTGTGATTTTGCATGGCTGGAGATAAGGAGAAGAAATTGCAAGAACTTTATATGAGACTTGTTGAAGTAAATGTTACCTGGCTCTTTGTATATTTCAGAGAAATAACGGATTTGATGATGGAGCGAGCAAATTTTTATGAAGGGTTTTGTATGTTGGGTTTGGATATATATATACATATAAGAATAGCAGAGTAAGGGTTGGCAGTTTTGACTGAGAAGGGTTGGCAGTTTTGACTAAGGGTTAGCAGTTTTGACTAATCAAAATTCAAACATTGATTCTTGTATTACAAGTTTCAATTGAAAGACAAATTCGAATGGAACAAATGTTGAAGTAGACAAAATTCTCTTACGCTTGTTTGTTGATCAAGCACAGTTTCGTCTCTTACAAGATAACGTATGGATAAGGAATAGTTTAATGTACTTCACAGAAGCTGGAAAAGACAAATGAAAAGTCAAACTATCTAGCTAGACTTCACGCGTATCAATTTGTCGTATCGATGGAAAATCCGAAGGTGCCATAAATTCTCCTTTCTATTCTTCAAACATGCTACAGTATATTTACTGTAGGGTACAAATACAATAAGCTCATGGACAATAAGAATAAAACAATGGCAAGTTGGGAGTTTTCTACTATTATAGAGTCGTTCAATTATTACACTGCCACGATTGTAAGATATAGACATTGCATGAAATTGATGGCTTCAAGCCTACGTTATGAAAATTTTGGAAACATTTTCATGCCGGTGATCAAAATTCAAACATGAAACTTTTAGAATTGTTCAAACAATTTTAAGCCAAAGTGTAAAACACAAATACTCGTTTTATAAAATAGTTGTGGTCGTAAACTCGTTACTCTTAAAGTTCCAGGCTGCAACTAAAGTGAGACAATGTCTTTGGGAGTTTAATATTTACGGTACTTGTTTACCTTTTGGAAAAGTAATACAATTGAGATAGGGCCAACTGGGAAGCCAAATCATACACTTTCCTCCGCAAAAGCGGCATGTTATCTTAGTAATGCCACGTGGGAATGATGTAACCAAACATTTTAATTAAGATCCTCTCCTCATTTTTTTTTCCTAGTTATTTTGTCTCAATTTTTAACACATATATTGGTATGTGTCATTAGTAAAATTGAATGGCCAATATTACATTGAATTTGGATCCTCTCCTCGTTACTTTAAAATTGTTAGGATTAAAATTTAATTTAACTTTAATCTTATTTATTAAACAACAAAACACAACGTTTTGGTAGCTAAAAATGGCAAAAAAAAAATTTAACCTTTTTTTTTCACTTTCCTTAGATAAGAAAGACTATTTTTTTCGGTAACTAATTAAAAATTTAATTTTACTTTCATTTTTTTTTTATTAATTTCTATTATTTATCACACCTTAAACTCTCTATAAGATATTTGAACTTCTTTTTCTTTTTTTTAATTACATCTAACTATATATATATATATATATATAAAAAAAAAAAAACAAGTCATTTGATCATAACTCAATTAGTGGTGTACTATTCACCTGGGCCGAGTCCGGGCCCAAAATTTAGGCCGAGCCTGTTCTAAGTATTTGGAATTGGAGGCCAGGCCCGTAACGGGCTTGCTTTCACACACCCCCCCTTGTGACCTGTCCGGCATTTCAGAAATGGCTGTTGCTAAAATTTTTCTATCTTCCAATCTCCTCTTTTCTAATTTTTTTCTTTAATTATATTTTCAACATTTCAATTTATATTCTCATAATCTTTAGTTAAATCAATTTATTATTTTTTTGTGAAAGCAAAAACTATTATTTTAGCGCAATTTTAAGGTTAGTAATTAGATTTATATTACATTATTTGTGTATTTTTATTTTAGTTATTATAACTTAAATTATGTTATTATTTAATTTAATTAATTTGTGTGTTAATTATTTTATTTAATGTCATTAAATTTTGTTATTACTTAATTTAGTTAATTAATTTAATTTATTTGGATTGTGTTATTATTTAATTTATTTAAATTGTGTTATTATTTAATTTACTTAATTTGTCATCTACATGGCGTTTTATTTTATTTAATTTATTTAAACTTGTGTGTTAATATTTTAGTTATAAAAATTTAATTTAATTAATTTGTGTGTTAATTATTTTATTTTATTTATTTAAATTGTGTTATTATTTAATTTAATTAATTGTGTGTTAATTTTTTTGTTAATTAATTTAATTTCTTTGAATTGTTTATTATTTAATTTATTTAAATTTGTGTGTTTTTATTTTTGTTATCAAAATTTAAATTGTGTAATCATTTAATTTGATTAATTTGTCATTTAATTATTTAATTTAATTTAATTAATTTGTGTATTAATTAGTTTATTTAATTTCTTTAAATTGTGTTATTATTTAATTGAATTAATTTTTCATCTACATTTTTAATTAATTGTGTGTTAAATTTTTTAGTTAATTAATTTAATTTCTTTGAATTGTGTTATTATTTAATTTATTTAAATTGTGTGTTTTTATTTTTGTTATCAAAATTTAAATTGTGTTATCGTTTAATTTAATTAATTTGTGTGTTAATTATTTTATTTAATTTCTTTGAATTGTGCTATAATTTAATTTACTTAATTTGTGTATTTTTATTTATTAGATTTATATTACATTAATATTTAATTTAAAAAATTACATTTGACTCTTTGAAAAAGGGCACACCATTCCTCACAAGAATCACATGAATTTCCTTGAGAAGGCGCAATGTGCCCCTATAAACAATTTGAAAATACAGAATAGGAGGAACAAATTTCTATTACCAACATAGAATCTATCACAGCTAATACTAGTCAGAGTAGGCAATTTAGGTCATAAATATGAAATTATTTTGAATAATTTTTTTGAAGAAGATAAGATTAGATGTAAAATTTGTGGTAAAATTTATGCTTATAAAAAAGGTGACGGTTTAGAGACTCTTAGTTGACATATAAAAAAAATAACACGCAGAACATTTAAAAAATTTACAATAATAAAGTCAAATTAGAACAATAGGTGGAATTGTAGGTGGTAATTTTAGATTTGACCCTACCAAGTCAAGAGACTCGATCATTAAATGGTTGATCTTAAATGATCAACCATTCACAGAGAGCAAATCTCTAAATTTCATAAAAATGATGCAATTATATCAACCAGTGTTTAAAAAAATACCAAGGACAACTGTTTGAACATTTGCATTAAAAAACTTTAATAAAATAAAAAATACTTTGATTGTCATATTAGAATTTAGTAATTATTCATTTTCATTGACCTGCGACAATTAGAGAGGTGTCAATAGATTGTACTATAGTTGTGTCACATGCCATTGGATAGATTAAGATTGTCATTTAAACAAAAGAATTATAGATTTTAAACTATTTGAATTTCCACACAATGCAATGGCCATATGCAGAGCAATCACGTCTGTTGTACATGAATTTAGGATTAAAGATAAAAATTATTGTATTTCATTTGATAATCCATTGAATAATACTGCTGCAATTCCCTTAATAAAACATGCAATTAAACCACTCTTAGATGAAAAATTTCTTCATAACAGATGTGCTTGCCTCATATTGAACCTATGTGTGCAAGATGGTTACGAAATAATAAAACTAGTAATTAAAGCAAATTAGTCTGTTGCTCATCATTTAAAATCAGTTCTAGCTAGATACTAACAATTTAGATAATTGTGTCGTAAACACAGATTGTGGGCTAAAATATTGATTTTAGATTAGCCAACTAGGTGGAACTCTACCTACGATATGCTTGAAGTGTTTTACTTTACTAAGTTCCAATAATGAAATTTTAGAACAATAATATGATAGGACACGAAATAATACATGAAAATTTTGAGGTTGCACATATTATCTCTTAATTTTTAGAAATATTTAAAGAAATTACAGAATTATTATCATAACAATACTACCCAACAACACAGTACGTAATTCCCATATTAGGTAGTATTTATTTTGTATTTTAAAAATACATGGAACATCCTAGGTTTGTTGAAGTAATGTTGGTTATGGTAGACAAATTTAGGAAGTATTACGATGATATGCCTCTTCTATACAGTATTGCCTTTTGCTTGGACTCACGTATTAAAGTTTCTGATTATGAAACTTTAATTGAAAAATTTTACACTTTTCTAGATCCCAATGAACCTGAAAATTTATCATTTGAAACAATTACACGTATACAAATTTATAAGGATATTTTATCAGTAAATTTATCAAATATTTATCACATGTACGAAATTGAGTATTCTATAGGGACTTCAATATCTACCGGCCAGAAAGGCTCTTCTTCCTCTTCCTCTACTCCCATAATTACCAATAGCGGTTGGAATCCTTACGCAATTGTAAAGAGACCAAGAGTAATGCAAACCTTGTTCAACGAGCTATCATGCTATATGCAAGGTCCACCGGTGGACAATGAAATAGATTTTAACATCTTAAAGTGGTGAAAGAATAATTGTAAAACTTATCCCATTTTAGGAAAAATGGCATGGGACTTTCTTACGTTACCAGTGTCAACGGTTTCATCTGAAAGTGCATTTAGTTTGAATAGACGAACGTTGGACACTCAAAGAAGTAGAATGGCACCGGAAACTCTTGATATGCGAATGTGCTTTAAAGATTGGCACAACAAAGAAAGAAGGAGACAACAACTACAACACCAATCATCTTCATTGGTCGATTTCAGTAATGAACGAAACGAGAAAGAGGAAGAGAAAGATTGAAGAATAACGATTGACAACTGATGAATAAAAGGTAATTATGATTTATATTTAATTTTTTACAAAAAATAATAAAGTAATGTTCAATGTCCTCCTTTTTGTAATATTTATTTTAATTAATTTGTTATATTTATTATTATTTATTATTAAGAAGTATGATTGAATGTAATAAAATTTATGAGATTAAAGTTGAAATATTTCCTTCATTGTAATTTTTTTTGTTTAATCAATAAAATTTAATACTATGAAATTTGATTTTTTTTAATAATTTAAATTGTGCATTCATGTTTCTTTTCATCACAATAATGAAAAAGAAAAAAAATAACTATCCCCATTATGTAAAAAAATTTATTTAATAAACTTACTTTCCTTTTTTTTTTATTTTACTTTTCAAAAATGACAATTTTAAAGGCTATTATAATATTGATATATTTAATAAAATTATAAATAAAAATTAAAATAATAAATAAATAAATTGGTGGGTTCGGACCGAGCCGTTAGTGACCTGGCTCGACCTAGACATGAACAAACCCACCAGGTTGGGCCCGGAGCAAACTCGTTGAGTTGGGCCTAGAACAAACCAGCCAAGTTAGGCTTAAAAGCGACTTGGCCTGATTCTTTTTCATGGGCGGGGTTGGTTCCATTTTTTTAGACTTGTAGCCCAGCCTAATTCTTATTCACAGGCTGGGTCGGTTCCATATTTTTAGACTCGCGATCTGGCCTGACCCGACCCAACCCGAACCTGCCAGGTTGGACCTGTTAGCTACCACTAAATTCAATAGGTTAAGTGATTACTTGTTTGGATGTTAATTATTCATTCAAGGTTTAGAGATTATCATCGGTGTGTCTTTTGTTTATCTTTAAGAATTTGAATTATTAAATCTTGTAACTACGAAAGAGAAAACAATAGTCTTTTTTTTATATTGAAATTTATAGATGGAGGTGTTCGAAAAAAGAAAGGAAACTAAAATTTGGGATAACTATCAGAATAACCTAATTTTAGTCTCTATTTATAAGATAAAATTTGAGAACAAATCTTAACCATCAAATAAAAATCTTTTTAAAAGTTTAGAAAGAATTAGACGAGAAGAGCAGGCAAATTGTCTCACATTCTATCTTTTAACCTAATTAATTAACTACTACTTTATTTTCTTAAAATAAAAACTTGTCAAACTCAACATTTTTATTTGTTATTTTTAATTTTTCCTCTCCGTTTTTGCACTCCTTTTTTCTTCACTTCCTTTTTGTCACAAAATCTCTCGAATCATATTTTCTCACAAGAAGTATAAATCATAAAATTATCTATTTTCTTCTTATCAAACTCACTAAAATTCAACTCATAATAAAATTTATTTTTCCTTATTGATGAATTATAGTGAAAGTAAATTATAAAAAAATCAAATAAAATAATCTAAAAAAATCAAACCCATAAATTTGAATAAGCAAATTTACAAATTCAATAAAGTAAATTTCGAATTGATTTATTAAATTAATTCTTTTAAAATTTATTTGTCTCCAATCCATAGGAGTGATGGAATTTTTAAGGTGTTCCTGAAGAATTTTGGGATGAAGAATTATTGAAAGGAAAGAGAAAAATGCTTCCGGAAAGTCAATAATATCATTATAATTATTATTTGGAAAAGTTATTAATATCAAATCAATAATTCTTTAAAGCCCCAAAAAAACAAAAACATAGAGCTCGAATTTACCCCAAATTTATTTGAATAATTGCATTTTAATCCTTAAGCTTTTAAAAAATATTACTTAAAGTTAAATTATTTCACATATTAATCATAAATATCTCTAATATTTTTCACATTCATCAATTTAGCTCAAAACATTTTAGTCAATCCTATTTTCATCCTTTAACAAAACTTCTATTATTATTTTTTTTTTTGGTTGAGGTAAATTGACTTATTAAACCTTGATTATTAGTGAAATAAAAAAAAATTACATACACATTAAAAAAAACTAATCATTCCTTACAATAATTTACGTACTTATGTTCAATCTTTTTTAGCATAATTCTTTTTTATTTTGTGTACAATAGAAAACACAGTTACTCCTATTAAGTACTACAAAAATATTTTTATGCTTCATCTTGAATGACTTATGGAGAATCTCAGTACGAGAACTTTCAACAATTATTTCGAGAAGGTAAGGAAGATTTTGACCATAATAGGATTAGAACTAGCGAAGTAGATGTAACCATGTAGACTTGATCAATTGAAGTAGAATTGCATTTTTAATTTTTAATTTTTTGTTATTTTGTTTTAAATTTCAACAAGTTTATACCTATTTTAAATGGTTTGTCGATACAGTTAAAATCTTAGTTAAAGTGCAATTAATTAATTTTATCTATAAAATAATTAGCGAGGTAATAATAAAAAAAATTTATTTACTTACCTATTTTAGTTTTGTTTAAGAGAATAAATTGTTAGTGTATTTAGGTTAAACCATATCTACTATAAGTAAGCAACGAAAGCAATACAGATACACAAGTAACAATTTATTTTATAGTTACTAATAAATTGAAAGCGAAAACAATAAAACATATTTATTGTAAATCTAAATAGAATTTCACATATGCATGCGGATGCACACAATGTAGGTTCCCAGAAAAAACTGGTGGGGTTACAACAGTACCAGTTAAAAATCAAACTCCTTTAATATTATAGCATTATTGACAGAACTTTTCTAAACATGCACATAACCATATAAGTACACTACTGACCAGTATAAATTACGATAACAATTATTAAAGTAAAAAATTAATTAAACAGTAAATCATACGTTACTGATTAGCGAGATAAACTTCAAGCAATAATTATTTATTTTAGTAAAGCCTCTATTAGAGGATGATCTCTAAATTGTCCACTAGAAACTCTACAATATGGATAATTTGAATTTTCAAAAATGGTAGAGAGATTTTAGAAGCAATAACTTTTTTGGGACCAATTTTTTAATGTTTAAAACCAAAACTCAATTAAGTTTATATAGTATTCAAGTCTAAATAATTTTCTTAAACGTGTTAGTACACGTGTCATAAAGCCTTATACTAATCAAAATTTTGCAAAGTTTTATCATCACATTCATTTACACATCACACTTAATATTTACACATCATGTTTAATGTTTACACATTTGTATCATTAATAAACTATTATAATCATATCATAATTAGTTCATTAATTATTTTTACCAACTCTTGATTTATGTTACTCAAGTATCTAATGTTTACCCTCTTAGTTAAGTATATAGACGTAGATTATATCGTCAAGTTTATATTGTACTAAGTTTACTTTAACTTCAGATTCATAATACGAAAGATAATATTTAAAAACTCTTTTCTAATTTTATCTTAAACATTAGAAAATCTTTTCTAATTTTATCTTAAATATTAGAAACTCATTTCCAATGACTAATCTTATCAAAGATTGAATGCAGTATAATTTTAAAAATTATAGGATATTCGCCCCAACCACATGGAGTAACAGATCATTTATTGAATACCTATCAACCTCTATGTGTGTCAATTTATTCCTAACAACCATTCAAAGGTCAGTCCATGAAAGGCTTTTAACATATATGACATCTAAGAATAGAGTATCACATACAAGATTACCATGGGATCTCAAGTCAAATGACTACATATGCTTAATCAACTCAGAATGATCTCTTATTTACAATTTTGTGGAATGTCTATTATGAGTCTTTAGTGAGTCAATTTAGTAAACTCATTCACTCATGAACACTTACTCACACATATGTATAAACTTTCCTAAGCTTCATTGAGATGAATCATCTGAATTTATCAAAATACATCACATATGCAATCTATTCGGTTTATTAACTGACCCATATTAGTAAACCTATGACAATAAATCTTTTTGAGAAGATACTATATAGTGAAGTTGTCTCAATGTAACAACTCTTTGTTATTAGTTCACTACAATAAATATTTTTTGGGTCTTTATCAATTGCATTCATCAATTTGAATAAATTCAAATTATCAATAAGTAATGTAAAATACAAGCATAAATACCATTTAATTATAAAAAAGTGATATAAAAAAATCCATAAACTTGTATAAATAATCAATAATTCATACAAAAGATATCGGTGCTAAAACATCAACTCTAACAAACTCTCACTTGCACTAACGTCAATCTCAATATCTAATACTCATTGCCTCTACTATTTACCAAATAATTTAAGACGTAAGGCCTTAGTAAGTGTGTTTGCCACATTGTCCAAAGTAATTACTTTACAAACTACAACATCTTTTATAGCTATAATTTCTCTAATTATGTGATACTTGCGTTCCACATGCTTAGACTTTTTGTGTGCCTGAGATTTATTTGCATGTGCAATGACTTCATTGTTGTCACAAAATAAAGTGATGATATCATGTTGATAATTTACATATGAAATTGATGACATCATAATATGTATTTGTATGTTTTGGATGATGACTAAGTGTATTGTAAATGTTAATTTAATATGTGATGATAAGATTAAATTGAACTTGTTAAGAATCAAATAAAGTGTGTAGAAATATGCTTGTAAGAAATCATCAACAAATCTCCATGAAAAATGCCTTTAGGATATTATCTATGTAGAAAGACTAAGAGAGTCTAAAAAGCCTCCTAACTCTATCTCTATAAAGTTTTATACCCACTATGTATGAGGTTTCTTTAAGTCTTTCTAATTCTTTACAAGATTGCAACATATATATATCATTATCAATAATAAGTATGTCATCAACATATAGCACTAGTAAAACAATCATACTCCCACTAACCTTTTTATACACACATGTTTTTCCTTAGTTGTCTACTTACCCTTAGACCTTGCAATATATTATAAATGTGAGAAAGGCAAGCGATGTTTAACACCTAGTTATTACTAGTTTCAAAAGCTAAAGAAATATCAACAATAGACAAATAAATACCTTCTAAGAATTCTTCATATTGATAAAATATTTTGAATAATTACGTTTCCAGTGATCAACCTTGCCACAAAAGAAACATTTTCCTTTAGGTGTTTTTTTTTTAGGGCTTGGATATGCCGCCTTGAAGATCTATCTTAGGTGCCTTTTTCTTTTTCTTCCCCTTTGGCTTATCAAAAGCCTTAGAAGAATATGCACCCTGAAGATAAAGAGTTAGACTTCTTTTCTTCATATCCTCCTCTGTAGTTTGCAAAAGATTATGCAACTCTGCATAAGTAGGGCTCCTCTCTTACAAATTAAAATTCATAATGAACTTTATAAAAGAGCCAGACAGCAAATGTTCATGTGCATTATTCACCGCTTGAGCGTCAGATTGTCACTCTTTAGGGACCAGGCAAGTTAATTATTCATGGGATATTGTTCATTGAGACATTGTTCATCACTTGGCATTATTCACCACTCGAGCAAGAATTGAGCGTTGTCTTGGTGGTAGCATTATGTGGAGACACTACTCACTATTCATACTTCACCGCTCGAGCCGCTGTTTGTCGCTCAAAAACTTACTGAAACTCAACTATTATAACACGAAATGAGTCAACATAAAATCTAAATCTAATAAAGAGAATGAAT
The DNA here is from genome assembly GCA_035584115.1 of Cedrela odorata. Lineage (NCBI taxonomy): Eukaryota > Viridiplantae > Streptophyta > Magnoliopsida > Sapindales > Meliaceae > Cedrela > Cedrela odorata. The sequence continues at coordinate 8,322,163 of JAXCLQ010000003.1, forward strand.
ATTTTTTGTATTGAGATCGTATTCATAGCGTGTGTTGGACTATTAGCTCATAAGTAAACAAACTAAATTATAATAACCTAAAAAATTTGCAAAATAAAATAGAGAAGCAAAACTAAGAATTTGAATTGCTATTTCATTGATTTGGTGTGTCCAAATGAATTACAAGGCTACCATATTTATATTAGCATACGGCCAATGAAATTTAACTATTTACATTACACTTGTCAATTTAAAAGATAAAAAGTCTACATGCAATAACGACGAAAGATGCTTTTAGCCAAATCAGATTATGCAGAACAAATTGACGTCCTCAGAATTTACGAAAATTCATTTAGCCGAATTGATAGATTAAGCGGGTTAGATCAAATGCAAGGTGGTGAAGATCTATCTCATCCCATCTTTTCATAACACTTTCTTTCAGATTATCATAGCCCACTTGACATTTATAACCAACTTATTTATTTTAGCTTTTCTTTTACTTATTTATCTTAACTTCTTCTTTTTTAAAGAAAAGTAAGTTTATCTTAACTTGTATTTAATAATTTCCAAGTATTTTCTTCTCTAGTCACCACGTAATAATATTACATTTTTCAAATCTTATTCTAATTTTTTATTTTAAAATAATGATGTCACTTTTCTTAATTAAATGAAAAAATTTATAACCTTATTTTATTATCTAATTAATAAAAATATATCATTACTCGTTACAATAACTTTGATTCGTTGAAATTGTTAAAAAGTAACCATAACAAGTTGATCCAATTGGCTAGTATTAAGTAAAATTGAAATGAAAAATTGAAATTTTGTATTTTCAAGATTGAAGAATACCTTCGACAATGTATTTCCATTTTTAAACAACATTCTAACAAATGAAATAAATTCCAAATGTACGAACCATTAAAAAAATTAAGGCTGTTATCAAATAAATATACAAATTGTTTAATTAATCAATAATTCAATATCATTTATTTTGCTCTTCCTCCTTGACAACGTCTGCCCCACGAACTGTCCGAATCTTGAACCGCTCAAGCCTCGATGTTAACCCATCTACCGGTCTATGAAGACCGCGCGTTGAGGTTCTGGTAGTTGGAACATTCAGCTTCTGCCCACTTGAGCTTGAAAGAAACCTCTGAAACAATAATAATATTTCTCCTTGTCCCTCTTCATCAGTTTTTGTTTCTGGTGTTGTAGGAAAGAAACTTTGATCAATATGATAAGGAATTCTGGTCTCTGCTGCTACCATGCAAAATCTAGGGCTCATGTTACTGTTGTATATTATTGGTGTTGTGGGTTGAGGAAATTGGCATGAATATTGTTTGGCTTTTGGTGTGCA
>JAXCLQ010000003.1:8323595-8452633 GCA_035584115.1 Cedrela odorata
ATATTCTTAGCCCACTTAGATTTTATTTTAATTCATAATCTAAAATTTCAAAAATGACCTTGTTAACCATAAAATTTTCATTTCTATCCTTCATGTCTATTACATTTTCCAAACTTACAAAAATAAGCTCATACATCTACAAAGGAAATTACAGGTGTTACAGTATCATAACTTAAATTTTTAATGAGACACTCTATTATGAGTTCAGTTTTTACCATACTTTACAGATTTGGATTTCAAATCCGATTACTCAAGTTATGAATAGTTTTTGACACACTACTCAAAAAAGATGGTACAGTGCATAACAAGATAATCCACTTTCTGAATTTTTTGGGCATTTGTCTTTTACCAAAAAATTTTGACTTTCAACTATGTCATTCCTCCATGTGTCTAATTTTAAATGGATTTTACAAATTTGGATTTTGAATCCGAATGCTCAAGTTATGACCAATTTTTTACATGAGACGCAACAAAACGGGGTATGACACTACGACAAGGTAACCCTATTCTGAATTTTTCTAAGAGTTTATCATTATGTGTCTTGACCTAATTTTTAGCTATATCATCTATTTTTATGTCTAGTTTGCAAAGAATATAATGACTCATTAATTCGAGGTTCGAAACTCATTTAAATTCCGTTTTACCGAGTCCTATTCGAAATTTCAGCGACTAACACACACTGAATTCTATCTGAAACCTCCCTGTCCCATATTCCGCTCAACCTAGCCACCACATATCATATAATCACACTTCATTGTCATATTTTTCCTACCCCAACACACAGTCATAGAGACGCACCATTACGGCCAACGCTTTTCGCATGTTAACATTTCAGTTTCGCAACACAACACATAAACAATGCCAATATTCTCAAAACTTACCAACTAAATAAATTGCACATCCATTTTCATGATAATTTCAAATTACTCTAACATCAAACAATGACCTATAATTAAACCATTCATTGTTCAAGCCATTTTATCACTAACAAGTCATACAACTCATACCATTTCACATATAATCAATATATGAACACAATTTGTGATTCAATTTACTAACCAATATGCACAACTCACCTTGTTTGCTGCCGAAAACTAAGTCTCCTTCCTCATTTTTCTGCTCCTTGCTCTTCCTTCCTCTTTTTTCTGCTCTTTTCTCTTTCTTCTTCCTCTTTTTCCATTGTCGTTTAAGACCCAAGCCAATTTCAGCTTCCCCTCCTTCAATTTTTGTCCAAGATCAAACCAAGGGTTGTTTTCAAGCATTCCCTTCTCTTCCTATTTTGCTCTCTCTCCTGCTCTTGCTGAAATCATCTTCTCCCCTCTCTTTTGCCAAAATCATATTCCTCTCCCTTTGCCGAATTCATCATAGCTTTTCTCTCTTTTTTTTTGTTTGTTTGGCCAAATTCTCCCTTTCACTTCTCTTTTTGCTGAATTCTCCTTTTCACTTCTTGTCTTTTGTCCCTTTGTCCCTTTTTTCTTCTTCTTCTTCTTCTTCTCCTTTCCCTTGTATTGGTTTTCTTCTTTCTCCCTTGATTTCTCTTAGATTCTCTTTGATTCCTTCTCACCTGGCCAAGCCTCCATGGATTTTGCTTGTTTCCCTTCCTTCACGTTTTCTTCCTTGTTTCTTTCTTTAATATAAGTTTTTTTCTAGCTAAATGCAGAAAACTCTAGTCTTTTAAATACAAATCTCCTAACTTAGGCTTGGACTTACTTACTAACATTGGGCTTATATGGTTTGGCTTGGTTTTTATTTCTCAAATATAGGTTTGGTTTGATTAATAATACTAGGCCTTAGTTACAGATATTTTTGAGCTTGGTTTGGCTAATTAACATGAACTTATATTATTATTATTTTTTTTACTTAACACGGGCTTATATTATTCTTGATCAAAAATTTTAAGTTTTGTTCTATAGCTCCAAATACATCATCATTTACATATATACATATACATACATACATATATATATATATATATTTAAACTCATTATGAACTAAAATACTAACCTTTGAATTCTAAAAAAAATTATTCATTTTAATACTAAATATTATAATGAAATTGACAAAGAAAAAAGGTGATGAGTTTGGTAACTGATAAATCTATCATGATATGTAGACGTTCTTGGAGATCGAGCTCAATGAGGTGTAGGGGACGGGGGTAATGCCCTGAAACCTCTCCAACATTGTATGATTATATATTAAATAGATTTAAAGCATATTGCATAATATGAGTATGGCCCTACTCAAGTTGGACGTTAAGTCAACCAGACCCAAGCCAATTAGGATTTTATTATATATTCGGTTGTTTAGGATAAAAACATGTACCGTTCACTCTTTATTTAAATGGTGAATTCGGTTCCTCTCCTATGATTTTTCCCTTGCAATTTGTAAAGATTTTTCACATAAATTTAGTGTTATTTTCTTGATTATTTTACTTTTTAATGCTTAATTTCACAATAAAAAGTTTTGGGACTACCCTAAATAGTTTCCGAATAAATTTTTTTTTAAGTCGATATGATTTGAATACAATTATGAAGTTATTTGCTTTAACAAAATAAAAATACAATTTTTACATATATATATATATATGTATATCCACATAAATGTTAGATGTTGAATGAATAATAACTTGTATTTTACATGCTATAATTGTGTGAAATCAACCGGCTTAACAAAACATAAATGAAATTATTTGGATATTAAAGGTACAATTTTAGTTATTTTAAAAATGATCGTAATACAGTGAAAGCATGAAAAATAAAATTAAAATCCAAGTTTTACAAAATTTTCAAGAAAAATATAAGTTTTAGTGTTTAAAAGATAATAAAATAATAATATAACCTACCTATTGATAATAAAAGAAATTCTACTTAAACAAGAAATATTAAGACTTAAATAACATGTGAAATAAAATGTAAATTGACAAAATAAAAAAGACTTCATCAACTAATTAAAATTTACTTTTGTCCTACATTAAATAGTATAAATTAAACAATCATACTGAGTTAAATTTAGTTTACTTATATAGTGCAACAAAATTATTTAACTATACGATACATGTTTATAATTTTAATTTAAATTTTTTAAAACAATTTCTGATAGATTGGTCACTATGGTGAATGATAGAGACACGAAAAAATGTTATTGAAAAAGACATAGCGAATAACAAAAAAAAAATATCTAATATTTAGATAAAAGCAAAAACAAAATTCACATATTGTCCATACCGATAATCAAGTAAAATATTATTCTCTTTGGGTAGTTCATATGATATTGCTTTTGGGTTTTATAAAACAAAACACATTTGTTTAATTATTTGAAGAATTCAAAACTTATACCGTATCCCAAATTCGTCTTCCCTTAGGACATAGTGTCAACAGTGATATATATTAACTTATACGATCTTAAGTTGTCCCTTTAAACGAAAAATTTTAATTTAAAGGTACTATTGTATTTAAACTTCCTTAATAGCATAATTGACATTCCACAAAAGTTTTCTCTTGGTAAAAGTACAGTAGCTAAATTTGATTGTTACAGCAAGTCGGTACTTGATAAATCGTGTTGCACAAAGAAGTGGAGCACTGTAGATTTAGGTTGTAAGCTACATCGATCTAATTACGCGGCACAACGCGGCAGCGGCAGCCCAGCGAGCCGCAACACGGCTAAACTAATTGCATCAAAATTCTGTTTCGCCATCAGAAATTTAGGCTGAAAGCTCTTTACAGATCAACTCCTTTAATATCTCCAAATTAACCCTATGCACTTGATCAGCTCTCCCAATCCATGTCTCCATAAAATAAGCATGACCTCCAATTACAATCATTCGGCGCAGGCCGCAGATTTATTCTCAACGTGATTCCAGAGACTAGACATAGATTCTTTTTTTGGTTCTGTACATAGATTCCGGCCTCAATTTTCTAGCACACATGATTCGGAAATTACTGAAATCCAGTTTTAATCCAACATTCAGAAGCATTTTTTTACCTAGGAAAAATATTTACAGCACAGTAATTTTGATGTAGGATAAGTTTAAGTGAGATCGTCGGCAATTTGAAACAATTTTCAAATTTATTTTTATGGGTTTAATATTTAAAGCTCAATTCTTTTAAGTTCACATGACATGATGTAGATAGCTAGTGGGAATTCTAACAAATAACAAGTCTAAAATATTTAAGTGCAAAGTGATAGATATAAGCCGTAAGACTTTCAAAAGGTGGGAGTTGTGTTCTTGGTTCCACTTTCCCCAAATTAGAAAGGATAAAAGCTTCGTGCTTTTTATTCCAAGATTTTGCAATTTACTTAATATTATTTCTATTATTATTATTATTATTATTATTATTATTATTATTATTATTATTATCATCATCATCAATAAATAATATTTTGGAATTTTAATTGGTTAGAGGTTGGTATGGTCTTGAAGGTTGGTGGCGACTTAGTTCTCTCTAACTGGTAGGTCAAGAGCGAAATCATGCATACCAAATAATGCTCGTAAATATTGTCATAATGCTGCATTAGACGTGCTCTCATATATCTGAGTCGGTACAGGAAAGTGACTACTAAAGGAAAAGCACTTTCGACTTAAGGGCATTTATAATAAAAGTGCTTTTGTATCAGCGGAAGGCAGGCAACTATCGACAAATTCATAGTTTCTTATTTGTATTTGAGAAAACACTTTTTCTGGTTCTATAAGAGAAAAGTTCCGGGACTTAAGATATGAGCCACATAATATTGAACCCAAGTAGTTATAACGAAAATAAAGTATATATAAAAACATGACATATATGAAATGGCTTTTGATTCATGTGTCTCGTTTACAAATTCCCAATTAATGATGATGATATATGATGATAATTATGCTACTAACTTGATTGGAAGTGTTTCACTTTAGTTATTGCAACAGTTTTGTACATTTCTCGCCAAATTTTTGTTGGATGTAAAAGATCATGTTTGGCTACATAGTGGGACGAGCACTTCGGAAATCAATGACATTTAGCAATAGGAAAACATATACAACAAAATAAGAAGGCATTCCTTATAAGGATGAAGAAAAGCATATCATAAGATGCTTTGCCTGCATCATAATTTACTTCAAATTAAGTCAAACCCAAGAATGATAGTCATTTCAACTACTTCCAAGTTCTTAAAATTTTTATACGAGTTTGATATATATTTTACAGGAAAGTAGTCCTTAATTTTATAAATTTATTTGTAGTGTTGTCCATTTATATATACTGAGTTTATTTGTTCTGTTTGCCCCAAATTAAATTGAGTGTGCTATAATTTATTTTGTGTGATATCAATAAAATAATATCATAAGTTAACCAGTGTCTATTTAGTTTAGCTTATGTTCATCCAAATTAGCAATTAAAATGTTTCCCTAATGTTTTTCTTTGTGTAAACTTGTTTAGGCCAAACTATCTTTCGAGACATATGTATAGTATAGCTCGCAAGTCTTAATCTTGACATAGAAACATTTAAATAAAGGCCAAACATGTAAATACAACGAATAATATTATATTTATAGATTATAATAGATAAAACTTAATAGAAAAATAAAATTAATTAAAAAAATAAGACACATCAATTTATATTAGAAGAGTTTATATAAAAATTTATAATTTTAGTATTGTTTAATTAAAAACTATTCGTATTCCTACCATGCATTTAATATATTCATAATTATTTGGGGTAAGTTGCTTGAATTGTAAGGGCTAATTTGGTATGATTTTTTTTATTGAGTAATATGTATCAATATTTTATGCAGAAGTCATTTTTAAAATTTTACTGCCATTTATTTATAATTGGAGAAGAGTTTATAAGAATTACAAAATGTTATATAGAATTCAAATTTTGGGTTTTTAATAATAAAATCTTTTGATTTTTTTTTTCAAAAGGTTAAATTATTTTAAATACTGTTATTTTATTTTAAAAATTTTACTTTATTATTCTCATAACATAATTTTTAAATATTTAATTAAATGATATGATTGATGATAACCAAATAAGTATATATTGGTTACATGGGCATGGTCCTTTGAAAATTAATTTAATATGTGATAGCAATGAATAAAGGTTGCAGAGGATCAAAACCCTACGAAGCATATCACACATCACAAGTGTTTTCTTTAACATTCTCGACACTTATGATTTAATCGAATCTATATAAGATATTAAGTAATGCATAATGCCTAAAAACATCACTATTCTTGACGTTAAGACAAGCAGCAGTTTATATTGCTGCGCAGAAACGCAGTCCAACCCAGATGTCCAACACAAAGCTGGCTTACAACCCAACCTTTCACAGACTGCAGTTCAGAAACAACTGGTTTGCACTTTACCACTTAGAATTCTGCTAAATCTTCTCTTTACAATCAAAATTCACTCTCTGAAAATCCATCCTCCATAAATGGCTTCTCACTTGTCATGCTTTAAACCCATCATCTTCCCGCCATTAACCCTAGAAACACCATGCATTACTCTAAACCCAGTAAAAGTACAAACCCTAGCAGCAGCAGCAGCAGTGGCAGAAATGATTCTACTGCTGATGCAAAGGGACCTGGGGCTCGAGGTCGACACCCGACTTATCGAGGAGTGAGGCGCCGGAATAGCGGCAAATGGGTGTCTGAAATTAGGGAGCCGAGAAAGCCTACTAGGATTTGGTTAGGGACATTTCCTACACCTGAAATGGCTGCTATTGCTTATGATGTGGCGGCACTTGCCCTAAAAGGCCAAGAAGCTGAGCTTAACTTCCCGAATTCGGCTGCTTCTTTGCCTGTGCCTGCTTCTACCTCTCCACGTGATATACAGGCGGCTGCAGCCTCTGCCGCGGCTGCTTTAGGGGCTGCAAAGGATGCTCTCTCTGTAATTGAGAGTGATGAAGCTATGACTAATTTCATGGAGCCAGAGAGACAAATGGTTCATGAATTTGTGGATGAAGATTTGATCTTTGATATGCCTAATCTTCTGGTGAATATGGCTGAAGGGATGCTTCTTAGCCCTCCTCGTTTAGACATTGCTGGGGATGATGATGCTTATGATAGTACCGGAGATTATCATAACCTTTGGAAATTCCCTTAATTTATCTTATATATCTATAATTACACTTTTCCTCCACTACTAAAAATAAAATAAAATAATTCCCAAAAAAGAAAAAGGAAAAACTAAAACTAATAAATCTAAATGTTTCGATGGAAAGCTCAAATGCAAGACCGCAAAATGTAATTCGTGTATGAGTGGCTTGTTTTTTGTTGGTTTTTTTACTGCTTTGTACATAATTTTCCGTTTTGGGCTTTGCCGTTGTTGCACCTTGCTGTAATAGTAATGCTTCGATGGGTCGTACAATGTGCGACTCTTAAGAACCTGTATAAATAATAGTCGAGCAACTTTTGCGTTGATTTCATCAGAAAAACCTTTGGTATCATTTGATCCATACAGATATCCAGCAAAAATTGTCACTGATTATCTTGAAATATACCAAATTCCATGCAGCCGGATGCTAATTTCGTGATCTTGAAGTGGTTAATTATGGTCATTAACTACCACCAACCGAATCTGCAACTACCCACTGGAAGAACATATTCAATTCTTGATGTGATATTTACAGCTTTCTGAAAAATACTTGAACTACTACTCCAATATCCATCTCCAAATAATTGATCGAAGCAGAAGTTTTGCATCACCAAAAGTTAAATTTACGAAGGCAAGGAATCTAACCTCATATTTCCATCTTTCTATTTCCCTGTCCTTTTCTTCTTTTTTGCGCCTTTTTTATTCCGAAGTGAATATAACCCTATCTTGAATTTTGATAGAGCTGCAGAGACAAACAATTAAGCAAACCCAGATGCTCTTATAATCAAAAGGAGAAGATTTTGGATTTGCCCAGATGCTCAAATCTTGATTTACAAATTAAGTTTAATTTTCCCAAGAGTTCAATGCCAAGCAACAGCTATAGCTAACATAACATCCATGGTTTGGTGAAGAAAAGCAAACAAGTTGGAGGTTTAGTCAATTGGAATCATTAAGACGTTGATTTTAGGGTTTGATAACCTTCCTCTAACCATATAACTTACTTATATATATATATATATATATATATTTAGCAAGACATATATTTCAATAACATGAATGAATTGAAATATCAGCAAGACATAAACATGGTGATTATGCTCCTGAAAATGCATATGGCCCACCTTACCCTCTGTTGACATGTCCTTCTCAACTACTTGGTCTCCTTACACGTGGCATTATAATATTGAAAACGGTCACTTTGAAAAGTCGAGGTTGATATAGACACTTCACCTTCCTTCGATGGTTTGATGGTTGTTCCATACACATGCATATGCATCGTATATATACGTGCCTCGGTGCATATCCACTATTTGTGTCCACGCCCACGCTCACGTATATGTAGAATGAAATTTTCTTTTTGCTTAAATATTTAATTTAAAATTATTGATTTATGTAAATTTAATATTTAAAATTTAAAGTTAACACATAGCGTGTAATGCTATCAAGTCAATATACTTATTTATTTTTGAATTGTATGCATTAATAACTCAAGTATTAATTTATATAAAAAAATTTAAGTTAAAGGAACTCTCACACACACACACACACATATATATATATATATGATAGATTTGTTTATAAGAAAATTACCAATTTTAATTAATTTATTTAATTAATTAAATCAACACACCACAAAAAAATAAAGAAAACACATAATTTTAATGTAGTTTGGATTTTTCATTCTTATATTTACGAGGTCATGTTAAGAGAAAAAGAATCCACTATAAATTCAAATGATACAAATACTAATGAATTTATATAAATTAAAAACTCATTCTTTTTATTGTTGCTATTGTATTGAATTTTTTATGTGAATTTGTTTAGCAAGATTATCTTGTTTTAATGCGTTCGAATTCTCTTCAACTAGTACAACTTTCTTCCATGAAGAAAAGCAAGTTCTTCTCCCAAAGAACAATACCAAAAAGTCTTCACAACACTTAAGATATTCGACAAACAAGAGTTCTAATAATGAAAGACTTTTTCCTATTTAGGAGATTTATTCCTTTTATAGTTTAGGAAACAAAAATCTTCTTTAAACAAGGCATTTGAGTTTCAAAAAAAGTATGTATTATTTTCAGTTTGTTTGTGTGCCTTGGATGCCCCTAGAGAGAGCCTTGAATGTGAAGACTTTTTGTCATTGTTCTTCGGAGAGTAATATGATTTTTTTTGGGAAAATAAGTTGTGTTAGTTTAAGGGAGTTCAACGGTATCAAAGTGAAAGATCTTGCTAAACAAGTTCATAAAAAAGACTCAACACAACAATTACAATAAAAAGAGAAAGTATTTAATTTATATAAGTTTATTGGTGTTTATATAATTTTAATTTGTTAGCAAGTTATTTTTCTCTAGCCTTGGTCTCGTGGATGTAGAATTGAGAAAACTAAATTACGTTAAAATTTCATGTTTTTTTAACTTGTTTTGTGGTGTTTTGATTTAATTAATTAAAATTAATAATTTTTTAAAAAACGAATCTATCACACACGCGTGCCCCCAGACATGCACATGGATCTTATTAATTTCAATAATATTACAATTAAATATCAAATGTTGTGATATTATCTCCCATCATATTTTAATTTTTTTAAAAATTATTTTATTGAATTATTACTTGTAGATTTGTATAAACAAAAAGATTATGAATAGTTTGTAAGCGGAACATTACTCCATTGCGTTCATATTTGCTAACCTAAGGATACATCAAACTACAATTATAAGTTGAATCATTTGATCATGTCTCATTATAAATAAAAAAAATGACCAGATGAGCGGCCCTGATTAACTGAGATATTAAATTTCCACCTTCGAGATGCTACTCAATGTTTTGTTGCCACATTAATGATGACATATAGGAACTTAATTGAGAAGTGGGAGTAGGAGAAGAGATGAGTAAGCGAATGGAGTGGCATGATAAACATGGAGAATAGTTTGGAAAGGGGTAGAATATCAAAGGGTTACTGAGAAAACTCGTATTTTTATGTTCTATGCTAGAGAAGCTAGCCACCATTCTTTGGGTTAAATTTTCGTGTATTTTTTTCCTTTAGACAAAAATATGTATAAACTTTTAAGTTAATTAATTATTCTATTGAAAAAAATAATTAGCAGTTATCTTTTTAAATTCTGAAATGAAAGGTGTTAAAATGTAAGTGAATTAATGAATTGTTAGAAATATCAAAGACTCTCCCTAGATGTAGGGTTTTTTTTTTTTTTTTTTTTGTTAAATAAAATTTTCTTGTTTAGTCAATATTGATAAAAAATAAAATAAAAATTTAGTGTCATAATCTAGATTACTCAATATTCTTTTAAATTGGTCATTCTTAAATAAGAAAGCATTTTCATGAATTGAATAAATATTTATTTGTAAAATAAATAGTGGTATTAACAGCAATTTAAAAGAAAATTACCAAAACAAAAATCTAATTTGTATAACGCTACCTACTGTATTCGCCGACTGCGGCCGCCGCCTGTCCAACGGCTGCGTACGATCTAGTACTCTGTTTACATAACAAGAGTCAAGAGAAGACAAGCCAAGTTAAGCTGGAAGAACCCTGATCATTACATGTTTGACAAATCAAAAGGAGACACGTCAGTAGTTGTAGACAAGAGAACAAGATCATACTGCGTGTTTCACAGTTAATCGCGGTGAAAAGAAAAACCCATATTTGTTGTTTTGATGGGCAGTAAGCACAACTCCATTAATGGGAACAGTCAACATAAGTGATAATTACGTGTATCAGCAATGATTTAAGGACCACAAAAACATTTATTTATGCACTAACCAAAAGCCTAATTATCACTTTTATTGACTGTGCTTAATCGAGACATTTTTATGCTTGTTCCTGTACGGGGCTATGGATGACATGAGCTCTTCCCCATCTTGTTTCAGCGGCTGTAATGACCCTTAGCCACCCTCAAAAAGACATTTTGATACAGCCAGTCATTATACAACTGTCCCCTTTTACCAATTGGAATCTATAAAGGCAACCAAATTAATTTCTATGTTTAATAACTTATAATAAATTTCAGTAATATTCAAAAGTTTGTTTTGATCTAAGGTGTTAACACTTAATAGATGTGACATTGTCGTGTGAATAATCAAAATGGTGAAATAAGTGATACGATATTGCTACACGACATGACAACATAAACAATATAAAAATATTATTTGAAGTTAAAGCACTGTTAATTAAATAACAAAATATTAAGCTACTTAAATATAAATATTTAAACTCTTATTTTTAAGTTTAAACTTTTAAATCGAGTGATACTTTAATATAATATTCGAGTAGGCTATATCTCACGATCTTTTATTCATTCAAATCTCTTATCAAAAATTAAAAATAATTATTTGCATCTAAAAATTAAACTTGTACACGAAGATGAATGTTAAGCCACTTATAAAAAGATTGTCAAATTTATGATAAAATAAATAATCTTAAAAAGAAAAAAGAAAGTAATTTTATTAAATAGTTAAAAATATTATGAAATTACAACTCTATTTGTTCTATTTCAGTTTCAGAATATGAGTTATTGAGAGACTATAACTCTAAATTATCATATCTCAAAATGTGGAGTGTCTTACAATTGATTGTATAAAACCTAGCTTATCATAGCTCAGAGTGTCGAGTGTCTTATACTTGATTCTAAGTTTTTGTGTTAGTAAAGTCAAAACTGCATAAACTTCTTGGCACTTACTGATTATAATAAGAGACGATGTTTGATTCAAACACCAATACTGAATTTAAGAATTATATATTTTTTAATCTATTTTCTCTTAGAAGGCTCATAATGATAAATCAATGCACTTAATTAATTAAACCGCGGAATAATCCCTTTAACAGTTCATATGCTAAACTAAGTATGAGTAAAAGGATGGAGTGATTTTGGGAAAATGATGGTTGCCATTGAGGGTTTTTTTTGGCAATATTCACTTACCTCCTTTACTTAAACAAAATATATATATATCTATATATATATCTATATATATATATATATATCTTTACTTACCTATCGTTACAATGTTAACCAAAAGTGCATAATTTGCTAATATTTTGTTATGAATATTAAGTTAAAGTATAAATAAAAGGAAATAAAAAGATGCAATTATTATTTTATTACTTGTGTAATTGTAACATCTTCAACTTCTACCAGCAGGTGAATGATCTCTACCATCACTCTAAGCCTCTCTAAATATCTGAATGCATGTACTAAAAATAAGAAACCATAATAGTGAATGACACAATGCATAGAATGCATAAGGGCAATTTGCCCATTCATGACATAAATATAAATTATTAATATATGTTACAACTTGTAATGCGACATAACACATGTTGTGGTTTAGACAATTTCACAACATACTCTTGTCTGAACATGTCTCTCGACACATAACTTCGCGTGCATGACGAACCCATGAACCCTAATTACTGCAGTGTGTACCACTTGTCATCTTGAGACCCCCTAACGAGTTATTTTATATTAGTATATAAAATCATTTAGGTTACTCAAAGAAGTCTTGCTTGTGACTAGTAATTATTCAAATCATCATCTATACATAATTATCAGTCTAATAGCATGGGTGTACAGTGACAATCCAGCCTTTGAAGAGAAGACACATTGCTTTTCTTTATATAATTAAAGATTTTTACTGCAGTTATAATAGATGAGATTTTCTGATCTCTACTGGAAAATAGAACTGGGATGGGATGTCTAAAAATTCTAACCTTTGATGTTTTCTAAGAACAAGATCGTGCTTTATAACTTATGATATCGTTGTTTTCATTACATTTCCTTCCAAATACCATCTGTATTCAACGGGTTTGACATCTTTAGGTGTTTGGACTACGAATTTAAATACTTTATGTTTAGCAAGAGAAGTTAATTATGCTTGAATTGCTTTCTTTTCCACTAAGGCCAATCATATCTCTGTTTACATTCATCAACAGTTTGTGCCTCATAATCATTTTTTATAATTTCAGTAACTGATGTAAATAAGAATACATTGCTGATTATTATTTCATTATGATCTCACATTTCTCATGTAGATGCATAATTTGTAGAATTTTTTTCATATTTGAATTCCTGTGTATCTTCAAGAGAAAACGTCTCTACATGGGCTTGTGTCGCTTTAAAGACTTATGTCATTTTAAGGACAAATGTCACTTTATGAAAGGGAACAAATGTCACTTTAAGAAAAAAAATATCACTTTAAGGACAGAAGTCACTTCAATGATAGATGTTGCTTCAGAGACTATTAACTCTTCTAAAGCTAATGGTTAAAAAAATGTAGGAATATTTATTGCTCGAGTATTACTCTCAATAAGATCTTGATTTTTTAATATTTTCTGTTGTAAAACTATATCTTTTGAACCAATTGATCTACCACGCTTTAGTAGATGATTCATTTGCTACCATTTAATTTGATTATTCTTTAGGAACAATCACTCGGACTAATGTATTAGCAGTTGGTATACATAATTTGGTCACTCTTATAGTATTAGTGAATGCATCTAGTAGTTGATTAAAAATTTGCTAAAGTTATACTATTCTTTGCATTTTATATTTTAATTGATTAGTGTAAGGATTAAAATGAGACTTAGTGAGTTTAGAGCTTACTTTAAAAGGTGTTTTCTTTGGCCTTAATAGTGGTAAATTAGCTCATTAAAATAACAATCCATAAAATATGCAGTAACTAGATCACCTGTCACAGATATTTGATAATAGAAGGTGAGTTAAAACTAACATAAATTTCTAAATTGATGTGTTTATATGTGTTTTTATGATGAATAAGATTGATTTGATGATGACTATATGTTAATGTGTATCTAGCTCTTGAGGATGTCAATTTCACTTGTAAAATGGATATTGTTGAATATGTTTAGGAGAGATTGATATTAATACATAAGGGAGATTTATGTTCTTATATCATATTAATATTATTGATTGATTTGTTTATATGTTGTTGATGATATTAAATGAATATATGTTATTAATTGTGCAAAACTAAACAAAATTTTTGTGAGAAATCTGTGTATAAGCCAACATGATCGATACATGAAACTTAAATGATTGATATATAGATAACAGATTGATATACAGAAGCCAATAGATCGATGCATATAGAAAATGTCGATATGTAGAGTATAAAATCCGACACATTCAAAGACAGAGGCTTCAAAAGAAATTACCAACTCAATCATATCAATACATATAAGGAAGATAATTGATACTTTCAAGTCCGAGAGTTGAAATAAAATTACAACTTGGACCAGATTAATATATTCAAGTTAAAGACTTCAAAAGAAATTATAAACTTGACTAGATCGATACTTTCTTTAAAGAAATCAATACTTTCAAGTCAGAGACTTCAAATGAAATTACAAACTCGACCAGATCGATTCATTGAGAAGACAAGATTGACACTTTATGTTGGAAAAATTTATAAAACATTTGAAGTTAACAAATGGATCGATACTTACTTCAAACAGATCGATACTTGAAGTTTAAGAAATCTCTATAATAGACGAATTAATACTTGAGGCTACACAAATCGATATTTGTCACAATTTTTAAATATAACAACTAGTTTCATAGAATTATTTTTGAAAGAAATTCAAGCTATTTGTTGGAAAAAATCTGGAAATCTTCTAAACTATAAATAGAGCTTTTTAATAGAGAAAAATAGTGAATAAAAAAAGAGAACAAGTGATAAAAGCTGAGATACATCAAGAATAAAAAAAAGTGAGCTACAAATTATGAATCTTCATTCTCTCTTTCATTTTCTTTATCCATCTTGAGAGAAAATTTGCTATGAGCTGAAATTGTAAGATCAATCATTGAGATGAAATTTTTTACATTCTTTTAGGATAATTTTATTATTTGAATTCCACTTCACCCGTTCAAAGTAAATTATTGTGGTTGCCCTTCACCACTAAGAAAGAGTTGTAATTGGGTTACACTTGACCCAAATCAAACAAAGAGACTAGTTGAATCTTGGTGTGAAAAGAATCCAAGAGAGTGGACGTAGATCGTATTTGTCGATTTACTATAAAATTTCGAGTTTGCTTTTTCATCTCCTTATCTTTTATATGTTAAACATTCATAGTTTGTAAATTTGATTGTTACATAAAATTGCACATCATTACTCAATCAAAAATATTTTTGAGTGTATTAACTTTTAATTTTTATTAAAACTCAATCCACCCCCTTTTAGGTGCTCCACCTAGGACAATATAAACAACTTTGGGAATCCTATCTTAATGCGTTGTGAAAGAGCTATAAGAACATATAGAGCGCAACCAAATGTGCGGAGATGAGAAATATCATTTCGTTGACCAAGTAAAAGTTACAATGGTGAATATAGAGGATAGATTGTAAGTCAAAGATAAATTAATGTCGCAACATACATAATAACATATCCTTATGTAGAAATTGGTAATTCAGTGCATAACCTGATAGGATATTTACTTTAGCTTCCATTTTTATGAGTTTCGAAAAAATAAATTTCTAAAAGAATAGTGTGCATAATTACACTGTCAACTAAGCTTATATCCTTAACTTTATTTTCCAAGAGAATCCATTCTTATCCACACCCTTTAATTGAAAATGAACTTCACAATAGAGATTAGTAAATATATAAAATATAAGATATAAGATATAAGATATAAAATATAAAATATATTTGATATGATAACAAAATAATTAAGATGAACAATATATATAAAAGAGGTAATAGTTAAATTATAATTGTAATCAACTACATATTCTTTGATTAGAGAGATCAATATTAGGAAGATTTATTAGATCTTCATTATCAACAAAATTTGTCTTATTGTTCTTTCCCTTCACTTTCATTGATGTTAGATAAGGTTTTATTAGATGTTTTGACATACATCAGATACATGATCAAGAAAGTTTCATACTACAGTGATAGCAACGATTATCATATCTTTAAAATTTAAATTATGGTGGTTTAGATAACGTGTTTTGTCATTGAAAATACTTATGACTACTGAATGGGTAATAATGTTCATTTTTTACCATTTTGAACATGTTCATTGCTATTATGTGTGTTTACATTCACTTATGGGAATGTTAAGCAAATAAATGAATATGATCCATATGTAAGCAAAATAGATTAAAGTAATTTTAAATAATTTTTGAATCTATGCTCACGAAATTATTATGGCACTACCACATTAGAGGTATAAAAGTAAAGAATGTGTTTTCTAACATATCCTTTTCAAAAATATTTTCACAACACAATTTCAGCAATAAGGCATTAATAAATAAGGCTGAGTTATATTCAGCAATTTTGCAATCTCACAATCTTGCGGAGCATTCATTGTCTTTACTCTAAGAGAATATATCATTTTAGTAACCATAATCAAATTCAAATAAAAACAAAAGGAAAAATCATAACTTTTAATTTTATTCTGCCAAGATATTTAGTTTTCCTTTTTGAATGGTGCATTCCAATCCCATGACATTGATTATACATTTTAATATCTGAAGACTATGAAAGGATAGTGGGAGCACATAAATATACTTAGAACTTCAAGTTCATAATATTTTGTAAACTTGAAACTTCATATTCTAGTTTAGTATTTAATATTCAGAACTTCATGTTCTAACCTTAAAATTATTTTTAGAATTTTAGGTTCTAGTCTTAAAATTTAGAACTTCAGACTCTGATTTGCATATCAGAACTTTGAGTTTTGACTAAAAATTATATTTCATAACTTTAGGTTTGATTAATAAGATTAATACTTAGAACTTCATATTTTATAAACTTCATGTAATAATAATATTTAACAGTGTTTATACATTGATAATAATGTAACTTAAAAGAATAAATATTAAAAGTGAAAATTGAAAGTAATTAATTAAGAAACATTATATTAACATTACTGTTAAAAATAAAATGTAACAAAAAATAACATAAATTACGTATATCAATCTTAACGTCTGATGTGAAAGATATAATATAATGACAATCATAGAGTATACTCATAAGTATAATTACATAAAAATAAAATAATATAAAAGGAGTATAACAATATAAGAGCAATAGAACATAAAAGTATTTAAGTAGAAATAATTAGAAATAGAAAGAAATTAAATATTTCACGTATTGAGATCATCATGATAATAAGTTGTGAATATGAAGTGTAATTAAAAAAAATAAAAAGATATTATTAATATTTTATTAATAATTTAATGAGTAAATAAAATAAAATTGAGAGAAGTTAAAAAATGTTTAGACGTTTATATATAACGAAGGATGTCTCCAATAGAATACATGTAATTGTTACTCGTTCTCGAACAATATCATACGGTAACAACACTTGGACAAATAAAAAGAAGTGGAGCAAATCCACGGATTTTAATATTTTTTTTTATCCCCATATGATAAATGATGTGACATGTCTGATGATAAAATATTGACTAGTTGCCCAGACGGTCGGGTGTTTTTCCTCTATATTATTGGTTGTCGAAGTTAGAAAATAAATAAGGACATATAAAATATATTAAAATTTTAAGGGATTCAGGATATTGGACCCCACAATTTAAAATTTGTAGAAACATGTCTTCAGGTTCGAACCTATTTATACTTTTATTATTGGTCATTATATCTAATCTACGGACGAATATTGCTGATTAATCAAGAGAAAAAAAAAATTCTATTTCAAAGTCCTTGATAAACAATAATAATAATAATAATAATAATATGTGTACCAAAATCATATAATGGATTATCCCTACTATGTTATCAGCATTTGGATAAATAAATCATTTCCATAAAGAAACATGTGAGGCAGACGTTATTGTAAGTTTGTTTCATTCCAACTCAAGTAGAATCTGATATGTTTATCAACATTTGTCATAGGGTAATGATATTTCTACCCTTATTTGTGTAATAATACCCAATCTATTATTTTTTTAAAATAAATTATAATTTTATCCTAATAGTAAAAATGAGTAAAAATGATAAACATATGTTAATTAAGTTATTTTCTCTATCAATTTAATAAATATTTTATGCTAAATAAACTCTAATTTTTATGCACATTAAGTATTTGCTTAAATTGAAATAATTTACCGTCTATAAAAATTATTTTGAAGTGATGGACGAAAAAAATATACAATTAAAAGGATTTGAGAAGGAATAAATAAGTTTTATATTAATTTTTGTAATTTCTTAGAAAAAAATTAGTGGATAGCCATTTACACGTGATAAAAATACTTGAAAAATATTGATTTTAGTTTAGTTCAAGGTAAACAAATATGAAAAATAAAGAAACATATAATTATCAATTACGGGTATGATTTTTGCTTTTGTAATAGTAAGTTTAATTTTATTTACAAAATATTATAATTTTTAATAATTTAATTGGTTGTATTAATAAGTAAATTACTATTACACAAAAGTGTATTGTTATATACAAATTTTTTTTTTTTTATACAAATACATTCATACAAACTGATATTTAAGTGTTAATTTTTTCACAAAAATAAAAAATATAAAAATATAAAAGTGTAATGCAACATTATCACATTAATATAATTTGTATAAAAATTGGTGTTTACAAGGTTATTAAAATAAAATATGAGAAAACGTATCTCATATTGAAAATTTCCTAACTGGCTTATAAAGCTGTGCCCATAACATAAGAATAATCCTGACCCAACATTAAATTTGTTACGAGTTTATCTATTTGGTTTGCACAAGCCAGTAGATAGATAGTTGTGTTGTTTATATTATTTATTGATGAATTATTTTTAAATAAACAATACAATAAGTGATATTTGTGACAATAATACATTAAAATACAAACCTAGATGTACGATGAGATATGGACTGCTACTGACCCTCGTACACTTTTTTCCACTCTTTCTCGCAAACTAAAATCTTAAATTAATTCACTGTTGTACGGATTGATGTGGATTCATGTTTTATAACAAACCAATTTATTCAATTTCAGTGGGTGGAAAAAACAATTGGGATGATGTGTAATCAAATAATCACAGCGAAAGGAATTAATTTCAATGATGAAGATAAAATTGGGTAATTGAGTCCTCTAAAATGTAAAATCAATGTGACACTTACCCTTTGTTTAACGTTCATCTTCAATTTAAGTGATGATTATAAATATTAAGTCGACATTTTATAAAATGGACATCTTCAGCGCCATCTAATCAACCTCATTAGGTCAATAAAGTACCTCCGTTTAAATGTTTGAGTTTGCGGTGTTATATAATTAGATAATTGAGAATGTCCAAAATTTCATATCAGATTGAAAATGAAAAGAGTATGTGAGCAGCGTTACTCAATTAACTAATAAAATTAACGACAAGTGCTCGGGCGATGAAATGGATTTGATGATGATGATGATGATTATTATTATTATTATTATGGATGGAAGAGTAACATAAAAGGTGCGTGCGTGTGTGTGTGTTAATCACAATTACAATCCAGCAGCCTTATCTAAACAACTATCCAATTTTTGGAGCCTATATTTAGAGACTGGGACGCAATATATGCCCAATGTGAACCCACAGTGCTCAGTTATTGTAACAAGAAGATAGCCCGTGCCCATGCTAAATTTTTATTTTTCAAAAATTTTCTAATTCTCTCAATCTTTACATTCTCTTATTCTCTCCATTCACATTTCTAACATTTTAAATATATCTTTCTTCTTTTGAATTTTCATTAAGTAACTCTTTTAATTATCATTAATTTATTTTGTCAAATCAAATCTTCCTTCAACGCATTCGAATTGGTTTGACAGTAATTTTACAACAACATTCTTTAGTTTTAATCAACCCTTTTAACCTTCCATATTGTATTTGTAAATAAATGGCTCAATTGTTTTAAAATTTAATTAAATAATTTGATCCAATTTCAGTATATAGAAAACGTTGTTGGAGAAAAAAATCTTAAAATCTTAAAATATTGTTTTATTATTTTAGTTATTACATGAATGTTACAATTTAATTATCATTATTATTTGTGGTTATATAATCTTAAATTACACCATTAATCTTATTATTTATAATACGAGATATAATATTTGAATTTTTATAATATTTTATTTTAATAATCAAGATTAGACCCTATTTATATAAAAGTAATGCTAGATCTCCCAAATAGTACACCCCAAATAACGTGGCACTCATTGAGTAGATAATTGAAATGAGTAATAAATAATTTTGTAAAATTGTACAAATTTATAATCCGATGAATACATGTCACTTCATTTGTTATGTTATTTGAGATGCATATTTTGATATATATTTTGAGATATCTAGCACTACTTATTATATAAAGGGGTCTAATAATTATTTGTAATAGAGAGAAAAAGGAATTATACGAAAGAGAGTAGAAAAAAATGTTTACATATAATTATACTTTAATATATTATTTTTGAGCAACATCAACAATGAAAATTTGGTTATATCAGTTGTTGGGTATATAACCTGAGACGTAACTAAAGCCCAATAAGCCATAAGCCTATGTTAGAGGCTTGCAAAGGATGAAAGAAATGTTCTAAGCCCAATTCGATTCCAAAGACATTGACTAGGGGTTAACAAGAACCCTAAGTATAATGAGAGATGAGACTATGAAGGGTCAGGCAAAAGAATCTCAAGAATAGTAAGTGTCGAGACTTTTCAAGGTCAAATTAAAGATTTTGGGCTAAAACTTTATTCCGAGACTTCCTTATGACGGTCTCAGACGTACAACACCACCTGAACTCATCTCAGGTGAATAAAGAAATATTAGTCAAAGATTTTCGAAACCTTTTGACAGTTATGTATTAGAGGAGAATTTATTTCTTTCTCAAGTTATTTTTGGATTCTTCCACAATAAAGATTTTTGGTCTGGTGGAAGTATTATGCAAGAAGGGCTCAAGATCCCATAAAATTCAAAAAATCGGTGATTATTAATGGAATCTCATGATTCTCATACGGCGAAATCTTTATTTCCAGATTCTATAAAACTCCACTAAATTTGAGAGGCTTAAAGCAATCTATAAAAGGGAGCCAAGAATAACTAGGTACGCATGATGAAACAACCCTTGGACATACATACATTCTCTTTCTCCTTTAGTTCTCTATCTAAAAAACAAAGCAAAACTCTGACTTAAGCATAAGAAGGTTTTTGCCAGACAATTGGCTTTTAACCTTAGGTTCTTGTTATGATCGTAGATTGAAAAAGCTATCAACCAAGGAGATGATGATTATTGTTGGTGCACAGGATCCAAAGAAAGATTTTTGCTACATCAACATCTGGCGTCAACTGTGGGGATTGAACAAAAAATTAGAAACCACTATAAAAAAGAAAAACATCGCGACTTCGTAAACTTATGTAACAAGAAATCGAGCAGTAACAAGGGAAAATCTTCACAACAATCCCTTTGAAGAGATAGCAGCGACTAACTTGAACAACGATAACTGACTTCCACCCTTGGGGGGTGTAAATCAAGGTTTAGAGGCTTCATCACCACACTAAATTTCCTCTAACCAAGGAATTACAAAAACTGTATGGTTGGCTAAGAGCCTAGCTAACAATGAAAAACAACATGCAGA
The DNA here is from genome assembly GCA_035584115.1 of Cedrela odorata. NCBI lineage: Eukaryota > Viridiplantae > Streptophyta > Magnoliopsida > Sapindales > Meliaceae > Cedrela > Cedrela odorata. Next base: position 8,345,249 of record JAXCLQ010000003.1, read on the forward strand.
AAAAGATAGACAGATCTAAGAGTAGGTTAAAGAAGTCGCAAGGATGAGGAAGATGCTTTAGATTGGTTCTCATGAGTTGGAGACGCTTGTACAGGTAGAAGTTGTGGAAAGCAGCGTTCCAAGTGTTTTACGTACCAAGAATTGTGAAAGCACCCTCCTACAAAACACTACCAGGATAAGATATACAGTAGTAAAGAAAGGGAAAGGAAAAGTTCCTAACCATTCTCTTAAGGAATTGTAGGACAAAGATGCTGCCTTCAGGTTCGTCAATGAACTTGCACTAGAATCTCAATATTCCTTGAATGACTCGGCAATTATCCACAAATGAGGGTCAGATAACTATTCTGGTTTGGAGGACATGAGGATGTTTCTTAATTGAAAATGGCAGAAAGAGAGAGAATGATCTTTGCAAAGTCCATCTCGAAGAGGGAGGTCTAGGGAAAATAATGACCGGATCGACAATCTAAAAGCCTGTGTCAAAAAGTTAGTCGAGGAGTTAGAAGACCAAAAAAGGCGATGACAAAAAAGGAATGATGGATTAGCATCATATGTGGGATTACACTCTAAATTCCTTTTTTTTTTTTTTTTCTGAAAGATCCTGAGTCTTGTTTTTCTAGGAAGTTCAAGATGCCACAGATAAATCCCTTTAAGGGAAAAACTAACCCGTCCTTACATATGAATTTTTTTAAGGAGATGGTGCTGATCTAAGGACTGGATGAATCCCAGATATGCCACTTGTTCCCACTGACCTTAAAAGAATAAGCAAAGAAATGGTTTACCAGTTTGACCTCTAAGAGTATCTATAATTTTGAACAATTGTATGAAGTATTTGTTAACGAGTTCTGAAGGGTGATTGTCAGCTTCAGAACCTCTAACTTGCCACTACTCATGAAGCAAGGGGAAGGAGAAAGCTTCAAGAACTTCGTCATGTGATACCATGACAAAGTAATTGAGTTTGAGGCTTATCATCACTCCATAACTTTAGAAGGTCTTAGGAAAGGTCTACCAGTAGATCGAGGATGGTACGGTATACGAAAACCATCCGTTACTAACTATGAAACAGCTCGGAGAAAGTTATTGGATAAGATTGAAATCGAAGATCAGGTCGCCCTTAACTTAAAAGAAGAAAAAGCCCTCGGACTACCACCTCGCAATGAGATACGAAACCTGAGGACGGACCTAAGAAGAAGCTATGACAATAGGAGAAATTTTTGAGACTTTGACAGAAAGGAAAGACAAGCTTAAGAGCATAGCAGAACAGCAGGTAGAAGAGACAAATTTTCCCCTAGAGGATATCGCTTGCCGAGAAGGGATGAAGTGAAAAGGATAGCCCATGTCTAGGGGATAAAGTTTTCACTCCCTTGAATGCCACAAGTCTGACAGGAAATTAAGAGACGGGGAACCATATTGATGGAACCTTTTCTTATAAAATACAAGCCGAGTAGAAACGACAAGAACAAGTTTTGCGAATTCCACCAAAGTGTTAGATACTTGAAGGACGAATGTTTTGACCTCAAGAATCAAGTCTAATTGCTGATTCGAAACAATTACTTATCGGATTTCGTAGTAAATAATAGAGAAGAGCTCGACACCTTGAACTGAGAGATCGGGCACGAGAAGATACATGAGGAGAAAACCATGATGATCTTAGGCAGAACCACTTTGGCAGGGAATTCAAATAAGGTATAAAAGAATTATTTTAGAATACTCATTGCCCAATTTTTCCTCGAACATTCACATTATGAATGTTAGAGCTGAGAAGAAGTAGAGGATCGTCTCAGTACTGATTATGTTTACAGATAAACATGATATGAGAGTACGCTACCCACACGATGATGCTATGGTAATAGCGTTGATGGTAGAACGGCTCAGGTCAGTTGAATCTTGGTGGATATAGGAAGCTCAGCCGACATTGTTTTCAAAGAAACCTTAAATTACTTAGGAATTGAGGACTTGAGGCTGAGGCTTACTTAGACTACCCTTCATGGCTTCGACGAATCATGTGTTTACCTATTGAAGATAGTACAAGTATCTATCACCATAAGAGAAAAACCGTACCGAAAGACCACAATAGTTGAATTCCAGGTGGTTGATCTCAGAATGCCTTATACGATGATTCTTGGGAGATCCTTCTTTAGAACTATAAAGGCAGTAGAAAGCATTCATTACCTAAAGTTAAAATTTCAAGCAGGAGAAGGGATCAGAATCATCTAAGGAGGTAAAAAAAAAAAGTTCGATTGTGCTTCACAGTCTTCTTATAAAACTCATGCTATCTATCAAAGTGTCTTCACAGAGAAGTTCTTGAAACTAATAACAAGAACTTGCAAGACGAATAGGTAATGAAAAGATTAAGCCATGAAGCCAAGTATAATAATAAGCCATCTGCGTTAAAGCCAACAGAAGAACTTTAGTCTGTCATCTTAAACTAAGAAACTCCTAAAAAAAATAGTCAAGATTGGCTCTCATCTCTCTGAGTAAAAGGTGATACTCAAGAATATTCTAAGACAACACATAGATGTGTTTGCATAGACACATGAAGACATGCCAGGGATTGACCCTCAAGTAATTTTTCATTAGCTTGCAATCAATTTTTAGTACAAACTGGTGAAGCAGAAGAGACAACCATTTGACAATGAGAAAAGAGAAGCAGTGCATGTTAAGGTGGATAAACTAATGAAAGTTAAGTTTATCAAAGAAGTACACTACCCACAATGAGTTGTGGTCAAAAAAGCCAATGGAAAGTGGATGATGTGTGTAGACGTCACATATTTAAACAAAGTTTGTCTTAAAGATAGTTTCCTATTTCCCAGGATCGATCAACTGGTAGAGTTAACAGTCTGGCGTAAGTTGCTGAGCTTCATAGATGTATTCTCAGGATATAATTAAATTTGAATGCATGAGCCAGATTAGAAGAAGACAGGGTTTATCACCGACCAGACGTTATACTACTACAATATAATGCCCTTCGGGCTAAACAACGTAGGGGCTACTTTCCAAATACTAGTCAATTGGATTTTCTTGCCATTGATTGGGAAAACCATGGAGATTTACGTGGACGACATGATAAGTAAATCTCTAAAAGCCTGAGATTATTCGAAACACTTGGAAGAAATTTTCTCCTATCTTAGAAGATGCAGTATGAAACTAAGCCCCAAGAAGTGCATATTTGGAGCTCAGACTGGAAAGTTCTTGGGATATATGGTCAGCGAATGTCGCATTGAAATTAATCTATAAAAGATCAAGGTCGTATTGGATTTAAACTCTCCATCCACTCTTAAAGAACTTCAAGCCTGATAGGGTGATTGGCAGCGTTAAGCAGATTTATGTTTAAAGCAACTGACAAGTTCTTCTCTTTCTTTTAGATCATGAAAAGAGGAAGAAGATCGGTTGGACTAAAAAATGCGAGAACAACTTTCAAGAACTAAAATGATACCTTGCATCACCACTACACTTAACAAACCCTGAAGTGAGAGATATGTTGTACCTTTACCTCGTAGTAAATGATCATTCAGTGAGTTCAGTCTTCGTAAAAGAGGACTCAAAAAGAATCCATCGCCCCATTTACTACATCAGCAAGGCATTGTTAGATGTTGAATCAAGGTATTCTCTACCTGAGAAGTTGGTACTAGCACTGGTAGTAACAGTAAGAAAATTACGACTATATTTCCAGACCCACTAAGTGGTAATACTGATAAATCAGCCCTTAAGACAGATTCTACACTAACCCAAACTTTTAGGTCACTTAGTAAAGTGGTCAATTGAGCTCAACGAGTATGACATCATTTATAAACCCAAGAAAGCAATAAAAGGGCAAGCCTTGGCAGACTTTGTAGCTTAAAGATCAATATCTAATCACATCTTCATCTACCAAATCGTGAAAGAGCATTTTTATCAAGAACAAGAAGATCCAACTGTCTCAAACAAAATTGAACCGAGCTGGAGCCTCTTTATTGATAGAGCCTCAAACGCAAGGAGGAGGAGTTGGAGTTGTCTTTGTAAGCCCAAACGTGATCGAGGTAATGTATTCATTAAAATTCAATTTTAAGGTCACTAACAATAAGGCAGAGTATGAGGCTCTAATTGCAAGGATCAAGTTGGCTTAGGCTTTATAGATCATAAGCTTGAACATCCATTGTGACTCTTAACTAATAGCCAGTTAAATAGACGGACAATTCTAGGTTTGGAAAAATAACTTACAAGCTTACTTAAAGAAAGCTAAGTGACTCTTGAGCACTTTAAAGATTGTCACAATAAAATAGATCCCGAGGTCAGAGAACTTTAAAGTAGTCGTGCTGGCAAAATTGGCTTTTACCTTCAAAAGAAGTATTCCAGTCTCAATCCCAATCAAAGTACTGGAGTAGAGGAGCATGGATATGAGCACTGATCAGCCCCACATAGCTCAGCTTGACTCTCACCACTGTTGGATAGAAGAGATAAAATCTTACATCTAGGAAGGAAAGCTCGTAGACAATAAAAATAAGGCAAGAAAGATTAAAAATAGGTTGGTAAGGTATACTGTTGTCAACGGAGAAGTATACAAACGAGGTTACAACATTTCGTATCTTAAATATCTCAAACCCAAAGAGGCGGTACGAGTTCTCGAAGAAATCCATCGTGGAGTATGAAGTGGACATGGGGGAGCTCGATCCGTGATGTACTAGATCCAGAGACAAGGATATTACTAGCCTATACTTTCACAAGATGCAGCCCTTGTAGCAAAAACTTGTCACGAATGTCAAGTATATAACAATATTCCAAGGTAACCTCCTGAAAAGCTAACATCCTTAACAAACCCATGGCCATTTTTCTAATAGGAATTAGACCTCATTGGACTGCTACCTCCTGGTCGAACTAACACAAAATATGTCATAGCGGCCATTGATTACTTCACTAAATAGGTAGAGGCTGAGTCGCTGGCAGCCATTAACGAAAAAAGGGTCATGACATTCATCAAGCACAACATTATCTATCAATTCAGGATGTCGCAAGTGCTAATCATAGATAATGGGAAGCAGTTTGATAACTTGAGCTTTAGGGAATTTTGTACGGATTTCTCAATTGACCTCAGGTTCGTAACATCCGCTTATCTAAAAGCCAACGAACAAGTGAAAGCCATGAACAAGGTCATCCAGAAGACACTCAAGAAGAAACTCAAGGAGCACAAGGGTGCATGGATTGATAAACTTTCCAAAGTCCTCTAGGCATATAGAATCACCCTGAAGGTAGCTAATGGCAAGACTCCTTACAGTCTAACTTTTGAGTGTTAGGTGATAATTCTTATCGTTGTTGATATACCAACTTTTCGGGTTAGCAACTACGACAAGGCATCATATAATTAGAACCTATGCTTATAGTTGGATCTACTCAAAGAAAAAAGAGATCAGGTGATGATAAAGGCAGTGGCCTACCAATAACAAGCAGGTTCGACATCGCACTTTTCAAATAGGAGACTTGGTCTTAAAATAAGTTACCTTGAACACCAAAATACCAGGAGAAGGTGATCTCTGAGCCAATTGGAAGGGACCGTACAAGGTCACCTAGATCCTGAGATCTGGAGTTTATAAGTTAGAATTCCCAGTTGGAAGTAGGGCCAAGAGACCATGGAATGCTAAATAATTGAAGTTGTATTACCCTTGAAATCATCAAAGATTTGTAACCTCTTTTGCCTTAGAAATAAATAAAGTTGTTATTTATCACCAAAAGGTTTTTGAAAAATACATTAATGAGCAAATAACTCTAAGCCAAGGGGCAAAGGAATACAAAGTTTGGGATAATATCATCCACCATTTGCAAAGGTTCGGAACTCAACCTCTGGACAAAGTGGTCCCCAAATATTTATGTTCTTCAATCATCTCGAGGTAATATTATCCATTGCTCGGATAAGACTTGAGTATGACATCAGGGTGCACAAGAGCAAGAGTGGCTCCCAAATGATTAATTTCACTTACGTCTTAGGATAATATTTTTCAAAAACCTGAATCTAGGTGATATGGTTCCCAGGCGTCTATCTCTAATTCATCATGAGATAATACTATCCTTAGCTCGAATAAGCCCTGAGCATGACCTCGAGACATACAAGAGCGAAAAGGTTATCGGATGATTATATTCTCCAATCATCTAAGGGTAATATTATCCACAGCTTAGATAAACCTTGAGCATGACCTCAGGACGTACAAGAGTAAAAAGGTTCTCGAGAGAGTTTATTCAATCATTATCTTTGAGTAATATTATCCCTAGCTCGAATAAGCCTAGATAATGATTTCAGGACGTACAAGAACAAAATGAGTTCTTAAACAATCAGTCCTTACCAACCCTAAGGCAAACCTCAGAGTGCACGAAAGCACGTTGACTCCTAGGTAATCACCCTTTCAAATCACTTCTGGAGTAATATTATCTATAGCTCGGTTAAACCCTGAGCACGACCTCAAGATGTAATAGAGTAAATTTGCTCTTTAGACGATTAAAGTTTTGCAAGCATTTAAAGGTAATATTATCCACAGCTCAAATGAACCCAGAAATTGACCTTAAAAAACAAGATGACAGAATGGTTCTTGGATGACTAAGTTCTGCGTCTTTATAGGGATAACATCACCTATAGCTTAAATAAACCTTGAGTAATATCTCAAAATACACAAGGGAAGAGAAAGTTCTCAAATAATTATGATTGATCTTCTTCTAGGCAATATTGCCTAAAGATCTTTTTAAATCTTGAGAACAAAGTCATGATGCGAACGAATGGACGATCTTCAAATTATTGTCAACAATTTCAAGCCAAGGAGATAGTATTTGAAATTTGTTAAGTATTGAATGTTAACGCTAACATGGTTCCTGTTCGAAGATGTTCAATTTGAGATATGAAGACTAAAGGTTGAGTATTAAAAAGAAGAAGAGTGAAACAATGCAAAGATCTATATATGAGTAAAAAATGTTATATTAATGTCGAATGTCCAAGTTCATTACATTGTTTTGATGCACAAAAAAAAAAAAAAACTAAACTAAACTAATTAAATTAAGTCTATTGGGTTGGGTCAGCTGGATGGACAGTCAAGTCGGTAGGAGCGGCCTCAATAGTAGGGGCAACCTCAAAAGCAAAAGCGGCCTCATAAGCAAGAGCGACCTTAGCAGTTTTAGCAAGAGGGACTTCGATCAGCTCAGCTGAGGAGATTTTGACCAACTTAGCAGTGGTTGAACAGATTGATTCGGTGAAATAGCGACACTCGAGATCGGTTCCTAGGCTCGCAACCGCTGTGAGGAAGCTACGGCCGTCACATGGACTGTGCGGAAAGCTTCCAAAGGACCACGATATGTGCATATGCATATTTTAAAATTTAAACATTTAAACAAAAATAACAGAGATTAGAAGTTATACTTCTTCAAGTTGTTATCCGAAAAAGCAAGTCAAACTCCTCACTTTCCGCCAAGCATATCCACATGTCGGATTAGTAAAGATAGTTTTGGTTTCGTGATGAGATTTCTAAGTATGGATATTAGCTTCACCAAGCTAATATATGACTCTCTCTTATGCTTTACAAAGCACATATCTTTTCCAATTTGAAAATGAAGCTTATGGGAAATTATGAAGAAGTAGCATCACATTTTTTTTCCCTTTTTAAGAAACAAAGCTCTCGGTTAATTGCATCCCTTTTTTTAAAGTAGCATCATACTTATCTTTATTTGCTTTTCTGAACTTAACTCTTAAGTCTTGCATTTAAGCAATTCAATTCCAAATTGAATTCATACATGTAACACATTCACTTGGCTTTTTATTCATCAAATGAATAAATTCATGTCATGTGTCTAACAAGTTTCAAATCGAATTCAAATTGAATTTAATTTCTTCTACATACGTAAACATCAACTTAACTTTTCTTTCATCAAATAAATAAAACCATGCCATGTGCCAAGCTATGATAGGTGGTACATTTAACATTTATCAAATTAATGTAATAATATAATATATTAATCAAATTAATATATTATAAGATATATCCATATACATATATTATATTATTACTTTAATAATATTATATTATTATTACTTTAATAATAACATAAATATGTAATGATTATTTATTTATTTATATATTACTTTAATATATGAATATGTAATCATTACATTTGATATTTAATATTATATTAATATTTAAAAAATATATTTTATTTTTTAATAATTATTTTAATAAATATTAATACATTAAATGTTAACCATTGATTTAAAATGAATGGACAATATTTAATCATACACTTGACACTTGGAATCATTACGTAGTGTTACTTGTCAACCAATGAACCATTTGATTAAATAACATTTAAATAATCAATAATGAATAAACTTATTTATACATTAATATCTTATATATTCTTAAATTATATTTACGTTATTTCATAAATTACCGAAACATTTTTCACACATATAGGTGCTAGCGTATTCTAATTGAGAAATTTTTTCTTTCTAATAAAAAATTAAATTGCTATCCGATCAAAGTATTGGAATAATATTATTAACTAAATTAATGATTATTGTATAATAACAATTACTATTATCATCAAGTAATTGACTAATGTGTGTGACCCCTTGGGTTCATTGTGAGCTGGACATAAATAGATACTAACTCTTTGGTATCTTTTTAGTACAACTCTTTATAACCAAAGTTACCAATGATCATGAGTGATCTCTAATAAGATGTCATGACCCCTAGATACAGATGAATGAATATATCGGATAAACTCATATAGTTGTATGTGCATATAGTAAAATTTTTCTACTATTGATTCCCAATCAAGTGTGAGTCATGGTATCGTCAAACTCCTAATTCAATCATAGGATCAGAACCTCAATCATATACAAGATTCATATATCCACAAGAGTACTTTTCTAGACATACAAGTTTTGGCCAAAAACTTTATTCCCGTTTATGACAGTTCCACTTAGGAACTTAAGCTCCAACATTTGAGCCAGTAGATTCCATTTTGGTTATCATCTTTTTTCATAAACTTAAATACATTGCTAGCAAGTTTCTTTCACCAATGTGGCTAGTCCGATGTTATATACACAAGTGAACAATGTGCCTCAGTACAAAGGGCAGTCATAACATCTCAAGTCATAGGACAAATGGTACACTAGTATGATTGTGTGACGTATCATTGACTGTGGATAATTACTCATGTGATTCGTCACTTTTAGTCACGTTCACCAATGTATTACCTATGTTCATGCTCTTGTGACATAAGACTTGTCACCCAACTATTAGTATCCAATACTAATCCTTAGCAGCATTAAACAGACTAGTCATGCAATGTTATATTTCCATATGACATTATCTCAACCGGGAATTAATTCAGATATATTTAAATCATAGACTTTATACTCATATTTATAACTCTTTGTAGATAGAGTCATGATGTCATAATACATCATAGGATCTCATTATGCATTTTATATACAATATAAATTAGCAATTGTTTATGCGAAATGATATAAAAGTCATTTTATTAATTGTAAACTAAATTACAATTAATTACAAAAAAATATATACAAGGAATGATATCTTTGAACCACAAGACACAATTGGTTCTAGGGCATATCCTCAACAGTAGTGGCCTTTGTCGACTTAGTAGAAGGTCTAGCGGCTGACTCCGTGGGAGGCACTTAGGTGGTCTTTAAGTTCGGATGAACCTCCTTCTCAAGAAGAACTCCCTTAAAAGACTCCCCATCCTAACGTAAGGCTCACATCCTAGGACCTCATGCAACCAGATTAAATCCAAGTGAGTATATTGACCCTAAAACATCTCGCAAGTCAAGTCAATGCCTTCATTGACCTGCTCATAGATCCAAGCCCCTATCATATTCTTGTTTTCCTCGATCTTCTTGCATGAGAGCACACATCTTTGCTTCTCAGCGTCCAAACTTTGTTCCAGCTCTTAGCGCTTCCTTTCCTATTCAAAGAGGATTCTTTGGCTCTCCTCCCTTAGTTCGCTAACCTCGGACTCCAGGGCACTTACCCTCATGCTAGCCTCGATATGAGAAGACTCTACCGTAGCCACCCAAATCCTAGAGCTCTTCCTGCTCCCAAGCCCATTTGTCCATTTCAGACCCGAACTTGGTCTTTTCCAAGACCAATTTCTACTCCACCTTCTCCGCTCTCTTATCAGCCTAAGATACCTTTGTAAAATTTTCAACAAGGACATCTCATTGTAGTGCGACCAAATATTAAAGCTGAAACCCATAAACACAAAAATGGTTAGAAGTTAGAAATAAAGAGATTATCTTCCTAAAACCAAGTAAAAACTAACTTACCGACTCAACTAACTAATCATGTCTTCTAGCAACGCTAGACCTGAGGCCCCGGCAATAGCCTCGAAATACCTTAGGCTGACCTGCATGGCTTACTGATTAATACAGAGAAGGAAGTGAGTGAAAAACTCCTTTTTGTTAGCAAGAAGTTCCTTAGGGAGAAGCTAAGGAATCTTAGCTGTCTCCTCATCTAGCTGACCAAATGCCCTTTTCTTCTTTTAGGACACCTCCCCTATCCCCATTGCGACAACCTTCCTTTTTCCTTTTCCTTTGTTCGCCTGAGGAACAAAAGGAGGTGGTGCTTTATGTCCACCCCTTTACTAGGAGCTAGAGATAGGCCTGAGCTGAAAGGTCTATCAGTACCAAAAGAAGTCGAGGTCTTAAGTGAGCCCTTGGGGGGTTGGTGAGCCTTCTCAGCCTTTTTCCCTTGGTCGACTTTTTTGAGGCCATTTCTCCTACAAAACAAGTAACACCAAGATTAGACAATGCAATTCAAACGCAAGAGAAGAAGGAAGAGAAAGATGTTTACCTTTTTGTGCCTTTTCTGAGGCCAATTGGCCCTTAGATATATAAAAATCAGCCAGATCTGATGAGATCAGGTCAACATCTGAAAGTAGGGATCTCTTTAAGGATCTAGCCAACTTGACCCTATCTTTGCTCTGAGCATTCAACTCAGGCAACTTGCTCTAAGCGATTACTGTTGGATTTCCAATCACCACCAACGAAAAACCATTTGTTCTTCCAGTCCTTATTACACGAATGGTTCTCAGTTTTTGGATTTCGATGTTTTGGTCAGTTTTGAAGGTAATACCACTTAGGATTCTTTATTAGGTTCCTTTCAATAGGTACATATACTCAATCTCTTCGATTGAGGGGACAAAGTTGGAGGTTTGATGCCATAAAACATACAAACTAGATAGAATCCTCCAACTGTTCAGGTTTAATTGATATGGCACAATGTGGAAGGATTTGAAAATTTAGGCAAAAAAAATTTAAAGGGGAAGCCTAACCCCTAAGTGAAACAACTATTCATTAAAGATAATTTCTCTCTCAAAAGGATAGCTAGGGAGCTCATCTACCTTGAGAACCCTAAGGTAAATCCCCTTAGGGATATTATAACACTTAGTGTAAGTCTCTAAGTCTAACTTCATTGTAGAAGAAGGGAATCAGTTCGTTTCATATGGTGTGGACCTACACCTCTCTAAAATATGAGGGATGACAAGGACAATGGCTTATTATTCTTCAGAGTTTTTTTCCTTGGAGACAGCTTCATTATTAACAGAATCCATCTCTATTCATAAGGAAGAAAAATACAAAGTCAATAGCTACTCTAGGTCATCAACAACTTACGAAATAACACATAAGCTCTCTAACCCTAAAAGTTATTTAGTAATGGCCACAACCAATCAAAAATACCACAAGTCCAACAAGAAGTAGAAAGTTGGAATGAGTAATGAGAGCTTACTTGTTTTCTATTTGAAGAGCTTGAAGTTCTTGTTTGAAGGCTAGAATTTACTACTGTTGAAATTGCTTAAAATACGAAGAAAATGATGGCGTAAAGTGAAGATAAAAGAAAGGGAAGAACAGAAAGATAGGTATTTAAAGAAGCAGAGGAACCACAACTGTCGATGTAAAGAGTGGTATTAATCTCAATAAGTCGTAGGCCCAGGTTAGAGGCTTGCAAAAGACGAAAGAAAGGCTCTAAGCTCAATTCGACTCCAAAGACATTAACTAAGGGATAACAAGGACCCCAGGTACAGTGAGAGATGAGGCTACCCAAGGTCAAATAAAAAGACCTCAAGAGTAGTAAGAGCCAAAACGTCTCAAGGTCATATTAAAGGTTTCAAATCAGAACCTCATTCCAATACTCCTTTATGAAGGTCTTAGATGTGCAACACCTAAACTCATCTCAGGTGAGTAAAAAATTCTCAATCAAAGATTATGAGACCTTTCGACAGTTATGTATTATAGGAGGATTCATTTCTTTTCCAAATTATTTTCGGATTCTTCCATAACAAAGATCTTTGGCTTGGTGGAAGTATTCTGCAAAATGAGCTCAAGATCCCACAAAATCTAAAAAATTGGTGCTTATCAATGGAATCTCCATGATTCTCGAATGGCGAGATCTTTGTTTCTAGATTCCATAGAACTTTATTAAATTTGAGAGACTTGAGGTAAGCTATAAAATGAGGCCAAGAACAACTAGGTACGCATGATGAAACAACCCTAGAGTATACATATACTCTTTTTCTCCTTTAGTTCGCTCTCTTAAAAATATTATAAAGCAAAACCATGACTTAAGCATCGGAAGGTTTTCGCCGAACAACTGGCTTTTATCCTTAAGTTCCTTTTGTGATCGTTTTTTGAATAAGCTGTCAAACAAGGAGATGAAGACTATCGTTGGTGCACAGGTTCCAAAGAAGGATTTTTGTTACATCAACATTAGTCATGGAGGAGAGAGATTGTGAACATATTAAGTTGTATTTTTAAGTTATAGAGATTTGTCACTATTTGCATGAGGAGGACTCTTTGGTTTTATAACAAAAAAATAGTTAGCGTATCTCTTACCTGTTTCAGTTATATATGTATTTTCTACCTCACTTGTTTAATATATATATATATATATATATCTAATTATTGTTTGTTTATTTTTTTATATATCTGTATTTATGATTTTAACATATAATATTGTAAATTATTATAGCCAACAAATGTACCAGGAATTTTCAATTTGGTAGAGCTAGAATTATATGTGCAATTGGCTTGTATTATGTAAAATTGTAATGAATATTTGAAATTATGCGTTTTTAAGATTGGAGAACGACTTCGGCAATGTATTTCACTTTTTCAACAACATTTTTATAAATGAAATAAAATACCGAATTTACAAACCATTAAAAAATTAAGGTCGTTATCAAATATATATATATATATATATACAAAATTGATTGATTAATCAATGTCATTAATTTTTCTCTTCCTCTTTCTTTGACAACATCTACCCCACGTACTGTCCGAAACTTGAACCGCTCAAGCCTCAATGATAATCCATCTACCGGTCTATGAAGATCGTGTGTTAAAGTTCTGATAGTTGGAACAATCAGCTGCCACCCGCTTGGGCTTGGTGGAAACTTCTGAAATAATAATAATTTTTCTCCTTCTTTGTCAGATTTTGATTTTGGTGTTGCAGGATAGAAACTTTGATCAATATAGTAAGGAATTTTGGTCTTTGCTGCTGCCATGCAAAACCTAGGGCACATGTTACTGCTGTTTATTATTGGTGTTATGGGTTGAGGAAATTGGTGTGAGTGTTTTAACTTTTGGTGTGCAAGACTCATAACCCATGTTAATATTTTTAAAGGTTTCAAGAAACGAAGAAATTTTAGAAGTCTGGAACTGTAAATTTTAATTGTAAAAGTTCTTTTCGTAGTAAAAGCAAATCTAAAAATCGAGAGAATTACAAGCTTTTAGGTGTTGTTGCAAATACATATATATATAAATATATATAAGTTGTTAGCTTCGGTATTTGTAGCAAGGAATAGAACTGTGTTAATTGTGTTATGGCCAAGTGATTGAGTAATCAGAGGTCAAATATCAAGAATCGAGCCTGGTTCAAAATTCTTATTAAGTGTAAAAAGACTCGTTTTGGAGAGTTGATATGGTTGTAATTAATTCTCAAGTTTCTAGGATTAAGACAGTTCATTCTTAATAAATGCATATTGTTAATTATACCTTGCATTAATGTTGTAGGAGGCATGATTGAAATGGGTGGTTTTAAAATTTATAAACTAAACTATTTACTTCTATTACAATTTTCAAATTTATGACAACTTCCACCAACATATGAATTTAAATTATTATTTATGAATTCTGAATTCTTTGTTGTAAATAGAGAAACAAAATTTTTATTACAATAATTTTGGATATTTATGTTTACTTTTTGTATTGTTTTGAGTTTCCTAATTATTTTAGGACTGTGTGGTTATCAAGTTTAATTAGGAAACATATGATGTCAATTCTACAACTAAAATGAAAGAAAAATTATTAAAAAACTAGACTTTTGTAAGTAAGTACTTTTTTCTATTCAGGAGATTTATTCCCTTAAGTGTGTAGGAAATAAAAATCTTTTTGAACATGATTTTAGGGTTTTAATATAAATATGTATTTGTTCATGCAGCAAAAATTTTTCTTTGGATTCAGTGCACCAACAACGATCTTCTATTTCTTGATTGACTTATTGCTTAAATTGTGATCATAACGAAATTTTTGAAGATGAAAGCCGGTTTTCAGGTGAAAACCCTCCAATGCTTAAGTCAGGGTTTTATTTTGTAATACAAGAGAAAAAGAGAAGAACAAAAGAAAATATGTGTTCTAAATTCGAAATTTGGTTATCAAGTCTAGTCCAAAATTTATAATAATAATAATAATAATAATAATAATAATATTCATGAGTACCTGATCTTCCTTGTCTCCCTTTTTATTTGTGTAAGTCTCTCAAACTTGGTACAATTCTATAAAATCTAAAAATAATAATCTCAGTAGTATTTAGATTCCAAGAATTATAAAATTTTCACTTTATAAACATCGGTCTTCCGAAATTTGTGGGATCTTGAGCCCTTTTTCAGAATATATCTACCAGACCATAGATCCTTATTATGAAATAAACCCTTCTTGCAGAATACATCTAGTAGGCTAAGGATTCTTATTATGGAATATGTCTTTCTTGCAAAATACTTCTACCAGGCTTTTCATTATGGAATGATCCGGAAAGAATTTGGGAAAGAATTGAATATTCCCTTGATACGTAATTGTTGAGAAGTCTTGGAAGTTTTTATTTCAGACTTTTTCATCTACCTAAGGTGAGCTCAGACTGTGTTATATACCTAAGACCTTTGCCGTGCTATGCCCGAGACCTTCATGAGTGGGAGAAGCCTCGGAACTAATACTCATATTTAAGGCCTTTTATATGGACTAAGAGGTCTCGGCCCGTACTACACATGAGGTTCTTGTTACCCTCTGGTTAGTATTTCCTGAGCTTAAGTCAAGCTCGAATTCCTTCATCTTTTACAAGATTTCGGCTTGGGTTCTGTGTTACTTACTTAAGGGCCCATAGCCTATTGAGCTTAACTTATATCCTAGGTTTTTTCCCAAATACTATTATTTTTATTTTATTTTATATGCCTTTAGAGAGCCTTGAGCGTGATTTTTGTCTTCCTTGTTTTGTTTTTGAAAATTTTAAGTTGTTTATGTATTCATTCATTCTTTAATTGAAAAGTAACTTAATGTAAATTATTGGTCTGTGATTTTTATTTTATTAAATTTAGGAAAATAAATCTCTTAAGTGTTGTAAAAACTTTTTGGTATTGATCTTCTAAAGAAGAAACTGTGCTAATTAAAGAGAGTTCGAAAGCATCAAAGCAAGAGGATCTCGCTAAAAAATTCCACCTTGAAGATTTAACATAACGACGACAATAAAAAGAGGGAGCCTTTAATTTGTATAAGTTCATTAGTGTCCGTATTATTTGAATCCATAATGGATTGTTTTTCCTAAGCTTGACCTTATAGATGTAGGATTAAAAAATTCAAACTCACATTAAAATTACGTGTCCCTTTTACTTGCTTTGTGGTGTGTTAATTTAATTAATTGGATAATTAATAAAAATTCGTAATCTTTTAATAATTGGATATATCAACTTTCAACTATTAGTTTCATGGCTAGGTTTGCATTAATATTGCTGAATTACATTACGCGTAATGAATTTTTGTGGAATACGATACTCGAGTTCTAGAATAACAGTGCAAAAAATTAAAATAAAAAATGCTAAGTTTTACACTTGCATTCTTTAATTCCTTTTAAACATTTTTTTATTGACAAGTTCTCACAAGTTTATCTCCATATACAATAATTTTTTTGTTATATTATTTAGTTCTCTTTATATTTATTTATCTCACATATTGTTGTACAGCAAAAGCTTTCTATTTTACTATCACATAACTACTAACTATAATGATTGAAATATAATAAATTTAAAGCAGAATACTAATAAATGCAATAATGAAAGGAGAACACAAAATTTAACGTGATTTGGTATAAATACCTATGTCTTCGGGTGCTGCTGAAAACTTCACTATTTTTAAATAAAACAATTACAAAAATTAGACTAAATTGCAAAATCCACAAACAAATATAGATGCAAAAAAAATAAATAAATAAAAACTAAGAGGTTCTACATGAAATTAAACCTTTAGGGACTCAATTAAAATTTTTTTAAAACTTAATTGATATTTAACTTAACTTTAAATACCCAAGTAACAACACATGACTTATAATTTATAAACCCAAGTCAGAATCTTCAAAAGATATCTTATCGATGTAGGATCTCAACATATTTGGCTAATTTATCTAAACTCAAAAAATTCTTGGTTTAATTAATCAGACTTATCCAAAAAAATTCTTTTGGTTTCCCATATACTCTGTTAGAATCAGTAACACCCCAAATGTGCCAAATGGCGCGATCAAACTTGTAAGATATTGATCAAGTTCAAACAATTATTGAACTTGATCATTATCACCACATTGGTCGACATATGTGAAAGATTCTCAACAATTTCAATCTTTTTAACCAAATTCATTCATATGTTTCATCCGAATATTGTACATTAGATTTTTCGCTGAAAACTAACACTCACACTATCATAATAAATAGTGATATTATTATGAACAATTATCAATTTCTCTAGTATTCCTTGTAACCAAATAGTTTCCTTTACAGCCTCTGTAATTGCCATATATTCCGTCTCTATAGTAGATAAAGTAACTGTAGACTACAAAGTAGACTTCTAACTCATTGGTGCTTTCGCCAAAGAAAATATATAACCAGTAGTAAATTTATATTTATTAAAATCACCAGCATAATCAGAATCAACAAAACCAATAACTTACTGATCACATATATCATATTGCTCAAAATTTAAACCATTATTTATAGCATTTAACAAATACCGTAGAACTCATTTCACAGCTTCCCAATGTTCTTTACTAGAATCATGCATATACATGCTCATAAATCCAATTCCATGTGAAATGTCGAGCGTCGTACACACCAAAACATTCATCAAGTTACCAACCGCTTTAGAATATGAAAATTTTGACATATATTCTCATTCTTCACTATGCTAAGAGATAATGATACACTCAAGTTGAAATGAGGAGCAAGTGGGATATTTATAGGTTTTGATTGATTAGTAATACCAAAATGTTGTAATACCTTCTTCAGATATTGCTTCTAAATCAAACAAACCTTGCATTTTTCTCTATCTTTGCTAACCTCTATATTGAGATTCTTCTTGACTTCATCCAGTTCCTTCATCTCAAACTTTTGATTCAGTACCGGGCTTTCAACTTTTTAATTTGTTCAATATTCCTTAAAGCTATCAGCATACAGGAGTAAATAAATGAAAGGCCCATCTTGTAGTTTGTGAAACTACACACAATTATTAAATTTGCTTCTAGTGTGTTGTTAACCCATCATGAACCGATCTAATTACTGGTACCATTGCCTTAGAGATTGTTTTAAACCTTAAAGCAATATTTTCAGTTTACAAACCTAATTGCTTCTAGGTTTTAATTGATATGTAATACCAAAACGTCGTAATACCTTCTTTAGATATTGCTTATAAGTCAAATAAACCATGCATTTTCCTATATCTTTGCTAATCTCTATATCGAGATTCTTCTTAGCTTCATCCAGATCCTTCATCTCAAACTCTTGATTTAGTACCAAGCTTTTAACTTTTCAATTTCTTTAATATTCCTTAAAGCTATCAACATACAAGAATAAATAAATGAAAGGTCCATTTTGTAGCTTGTGAAAATGCACACAATTATCAAATTTGCTTCTAGTGTATTGTTAACCCATCATGAACTGATCTAATTTCTTGTACCATTGCCTTAAAGATTGTTTCAAACCATAAAGTAATATATTCATATTACAAACCTAATTTTTCTTGCAAGTAAACTTGAATCCTTTAGGCTAAGTCATATAAATTTCATTTTCCAAATAACCAAGTAAAAATACAATTCTTACATTAAGTTAAAATAGTTTCAAATCTAATTGATCTACAAGTGCTAACAAAATAGTAATAGAAGAATGTTTAACAACTGGAGAAAATACCTCATTATAGTCAATCCATTCCTTTTATGAAAATCCATCTTCGATAATTAAGAAAATAGCTTTTAGCCACCAATCATACCTTATAGCAAATATCATTCTTATTATAAAATCCATCTTTATTTGTACATACCCATTTGCACCCATTTGCACCCAATTGCTTTCTTATTCTTCGGTAGTTGAGTTAGCTCATAAGTTTCATTTTTTTTAATAGACAAAATTTCTTTATTCATAGTTTTCTTTCGCTTATCAATTTATAGACATCTGACTGATTCTTTGTAAGTGAAATGAACATTATCTTCTATAATTTAAAGCGCATAGGCCACTATATCAACAAATCAAGTAGGTCTGCGAATCTCACGGCTTGGCTTATTAACTGCAATTGATTAATAAGATGACACGTATAAGTTACTACTTTAGCCCATAATTTCTTGTGTAACATAACATTCGACAACATACATTGAAGCTTCTTGAGTAATGTTTGGTTCATGCAATCTACCTCTCCATTCTCTTGTGGTGTATATTTTATCGTGAAGTATCATAAAATATCTTCATTCTAATATAACTTGTTTGAAATATAATAAATATAAAGTAGAATACCAATAAATATTATAACAAAAGAAGAACACAAAATTTAATAAGGGTCAGTGTAAATAAGTACGTCAATTTAACTAGGTTCAGTATAAATATCTTTAAAAAATTACAAAGCTGGGTTAAATTATAAAATCCAAAAGAAAGAATATAAACTAGGAGGTCCTATATAAAATTAGGCCCTCAAGGACTCAACTAAAATTTTATTAAAACTCAATTGATATTTCGTTTGAGATACTTAGATAATAACACACAACTTTTAATTTATAAGCCCAAATAAGATTTTAAAAAGATATTCCACCGATGTGGATATTAACACATTAGACTAATTTAGCAAACTCAACACATTCATAACTCTTGTTTATTAAGAAATAAGGAAAACAAAAAAACTTTGAAATACCATATCTTAAATTCTACTTATTTTTTAATTTAATTATCTAAGTTTGAACAGTATAATTTGTGAGTAATGTACAGAGTAACTTCAAATAAGTATATATTGAATTATAAATGTTAAAATTAGATAATTAATATAACATTTTCAAACTTGTGATGAGACAAACAATACTAACTATTATTTCTTCCTATAGTAATAAAATTTCATTTAATTTCACTGTTTTAGGATTCAAAATTACATTTAAAATATTTTAATTATAAAATTATTTTAATTATAAAATTATTTTATCTTATTGTGAAATCTCACATTGCTTGGGAGTGAGCCTAGTGATATGCTTATAAGTGCTCTATCCCCCTAAATTAGTACGAGGCCTTTTGGGCTAAGGGTTTGAAATCCTAGGTGCCAGGAACAAAATCGTGAGGGGCCAAGACCGGATTTGTTATGCCACCTTGAACTATGCTAAAACAGACAATATTATACTAGTCGAGTCGGGTCATCACAAATGGTAGCAGAGTTAGATCGCTCAATTGAAAATGTGTCAATGAGTATGTTGGGCTCTTTAACATTGCTTATGAATGAGCCTACAAAACTATAATACGTCAAAATCAAATTCGTTGTATCACCCTAAATTGCGTCAAAGTGGATAATACCGTACTAGTTATGCAGTGTCATCATACTTATATTCTTAAACTTCATTAAAGGTTGGATTTTGCATCATTCAATAGTTCTTGAAATCTTAAAAAGATTTTATTTTAAAAATAATTACAAAGATTCGGTTGTCATAGGGTCTGTATGCGATATAATGATTTTCATTTTACTTGGAAGACCTTGGCATGTGGATATAAGGCATAAAGGAAAAACTAGTCATTCTCTTATCATTTGATAAAAAAGGTATTGTTTTAGGTTTTTAATTTTTTCAAATAAATAATTAAATTAGAAAATGGTCACTTATCTCTCTTTACTGTTAAAATGTAAAATAATAAATAGACGTAAAAAAATTCTATTCAATGTCAATTTTACTCTTAACACAATAAATTGTGTGATAAGCTCAATTAACAAAAAAAAAAATCACTCGTAACAATAAATTTCTTTTATAATATACTATTTAAACTCAATTGTACGTCCATTCAACTCGTATTGAATTCAACTAATTTCACCTTGTTGCAACATCCCTTTTCAGCCAACTTCATTCTCATCAACTACAACCTAGCTCAATTTTCTAACCACAAAAACATTGTTAACAAAATCAATTTTGACAGCATAGCCATGTGATGAGTCTTTGTAATTAACATTCTAAATAAGCTAATTCAATCTCAATTGCATTCTTGAAAATAATGGCAAAGGGTCAGTGAGTCCATGACATTGATATAGTAACTCTTGTCTTGATAAGGCATTTTATCAAACATTTTTTCACTAATTACTTTAGTTGAAAATTGACCTCAATTATGTTTTTATAATTAGGTAATCAGATTCGTTTCTATCCTTCTCAACATCTGCAAAATTCTCTTGGCTTTCTCTTTTGCTTTTTGGCTCCTCCTCTCCTGAACCTATCTCAAAATTTGAACAAATTTGAGCCCTTTTAGTCGACCCTTTACCTAAAGCAAACAAAATTATTGGCCTTAACACAAGAAGAAATGAACAATTAGAAGACTATAGAACCCAAGAGATTTTATCTAGTGGCAATATTAGTTGTTGTGGCCGTAGTGGAGAGAAAATGTCGAAAGAAAAGTTATGGTTCTCAAGTATTTTGGAGATTTTTATTTAGGGTAATATAATTGAAAAGAAGAAAGAGTGAAGTAATTCTAATTAAATAACAAGGGTAAAACAATTAGTATAGATATGTGATATTCCTCTCTGATAAAATTACTATCATTTAAGCTTCTACTAAGTTAAGTCTCTGTATATATATGTAACTACTCTCATTTTTCATAACAACTATAGTAGAATTTTGGTGATAAGAATGAAAATTTTATAAACTTAATGGGTCAACATGCTAATTCATGACAAGTGAGGGAAAATATGTAATTATTATTAATGTATGGTAATAAAACTAAAATTAAACTTTATGGCCCAAAACTATTACTAAGCCCAAATCCAAGACCAAAATCAAAGCCAAACTTGTTAAAAATGGAGGTCGAATTCAAGCCCATTAATTTTTGTAAATGGGGCCTAATTCCTAAGAAGTTTCTACATAATTCAAGATATAACTGGTAAATAAGAGAAGAGAAGAGAAGAGAAGAGAAAAAGAAAGACAAAAAGGAAAACGTAAGAAGGGGAAGAAGAGAAGAAGAAACGGCCAAGAGAAGAAAGAAAGAAAAGAAAATAAGAAAAAAAAAGAAGAAAAGAAGAAAGAAGGAAAGAAAAGAAGAAAAGAAGAAAAGAAAGTAAGAAAAGAAGAGAAGAAAGAAAGTGAAGGGGAAAAAGGTGAGTGATTTGTTAATTTTGGTTTATGAAACTTTGTGTAGATTTGATTATTATTGTTTAAACATAAATTTTTATGTCAGGGTTTAATTAAGCAATTGATTGAATGTGCTATGGCTTTGTTTTGGTGTATAAAAGTATGAAATTAAGATGTAATCATGCATGGAAATGGTGGCTGAATTTTGCCGAATTTTATGGTTGTGAAATGGCATGTGAAAAATGTGCATGTTAGGTTGCCGAAAATTCTGGATAGGGTTTATTTTTTTGCAAATAGAATGAGTATTATTAGACCTTCAATTAATGAACCATAAAATTCTATGTAAACTAGACACAATAAGAAATAAAATAGTAAAAAATTAGATTATTTCATGAAGATATAAATTCCCAACAATTTTTATAAACAAGTTGCCCTGTTGTGGAACTTAATTGGAATGTTATGTGGCGATATCAACTTTGGACCTTGAAACAAAATTCAAGAGACTATACCAATTGGTGAAATTTCATTTCTAATGCTTATCAATGATGATCGAAGCGTTATGGATGGTTCCATTATGATTTATGAACCATGTTTGTTTTGAGGCATGTTATACCCGAAATGGATGTTCACTAAAATAGTGTTTATTCATGTGGACATACATTGAGTTCTAAAACTCCGAATGAGGCACCATAAGAAGCTATAGATATTAGACACATAGAAGTATGACATGTCCAAAATTCAACTTCATATACTTTTAAATGAGTTCGCAATAAAGCTGGCAATGTGGCTGTTTTGTGCAACCTGTCACCAATAATAAGCTGGACTTATTGTGTCGTAGCCATGTTCGTTTAATCCAAATTAAGTTTTGTTATATCACAAGTAATGATAGTTATATAGGCCTCAATTTGGGATATATTCGAGCATGTTTAGTATTTGTATACGTTAGTTCATAAATGTTATTGTTTTGATTCCTCTAACGATATTCGGTAATATCGTGTTATAGATACTCCGAGGAAAAGACAGCCTAGCCTTTATTGAGCCAAACGTTATTCAAATAGCGACCGTAAAACTTGTGAATGAAATACTTATAGTTTTTTATTTGTTTTATGTGATGTTTATAATTATGTTTATGATTATAATTATGTATATGTATATGATGTATTGAGATATTAATTACTTGTGGAAGTGTTGATGAGTTATATGAGATTATGACCTGGAGGAGGCCGAATATGATGTTGATGTGAATTCTCTATTTATGATATATACATACATATATATATATATATATATATATATTTATGATATAGATATTTATGATATATATATATGTATGTACGTATATGATTGCATGTGTGTGCGTGTGCTACAAAATTGATCCATGGATCCAGATATGATCCCTCTGCCCAGTCAATTGCGTAGCCCTGGACATGAACCACACAAAAATATATGTGCATGATATGTATATGTGTATTTGTATACAATGGTACTATAACATATATGAGCAATGAGTAAATAAATGATTATGTGCAGTTTTTACCTCATTAAAGTATATGTATATAATGCTTTTATTGAAAATTTTCTTCTACTCACTAAGTCTTCCCAAGATTTACTCCTCCCCTCACTTTAATTTTGTAGGTTTTATATATGATTCAGAAGTATAGTAGCTTTCCTCAAGGACAAGCCAATGAATCAGGATATCGACATGAAGTCACTAGTAGTTTTGGGTCCACACATGCATTGTTCTATTCAGTTTAGGCATTACAGCCCTTAGTTGTGTTTATGAATTAATGTTCATGTATATGTATTTAATGACAATTGGTTTATGTGTATGTCATGGGCATAGAGCCCTTTTGCAATTTATATTGAACTGAGTCCATTTCGGGCAATATAATTATGTGTTGATTTGAATGAAGTTTCATATATATCTTTTTAATCTATATATAATAGATCATAGAAGTTATGTCTACAGGTTGCATGATAATATGAGGCTGAGAGAGACAAGTTAGTCTTGTCTTTTGTGGGCCATATTCCAAGGATTCTAGAATGTGACGAAGTTGGTATTAGTGTATAGTCTAGAGGACTGTGACTACATGGTAAGGGTAGGTTCTTGTATGCGGTACATTCGGGATACTTGTATGCAAGGCACTACTCCATTATTTGATCTACACGGTTTATCTTCAGAAAAAAAATAAATTTGTTAGATTTATAGGAACTTTGACAGATTAACCTTATTATTTCGTATAAATTTAAATAGGTATGCCACCCCGAAGACGTGCTAGTGCCAGTGGGACTCCTAAGGCTAATGCCACTGACCAAAGCTTTTCCGTATCTCGAGAACCTGTACCTAGTGGTCAGGGTTGTCCTCGCAAAATTATAGTTGAGGATATAACATAGGGAGAACCTGAAAGGAAAGCAGACCCAACTAATGATGTTGTTGCAACTGGGATGCAACATATGCAGTAGATAATGGAAACAATAGTACAACTACTGAGACAATAGCAACAGCAGCAACAACCCCCGGTACCTCTTGTTTCAGCTCCTACTCCAGTTTCAATTTTAACTTCATCAGTTTAGAGGCAAGAAATTATGGTGACACTATAAGAATTCAAGAAAATGCAACCTCTTACATTTTATAGGACAAGACCAGACTCTGACCCAACAGGATTCCTTGAGTAATCACATAAAATTTGTACTGCTTTAGGGTGTTCCTCAGTAAGAGCAATGCAGCCTATGGGGTTTCAACTCTAGGATATCACTTATAAGTGGTATACCTCCTACTTGTAAAACAGGGGAGAATCAAGACTACCATTAGAGTGGCCAAAGTTTAGCATTGTGATTTTGACCCGTTTTCTCCCTCAGAGCATTTAAAATGTAAGGGCTAGAGAGTTTGAACAGTTAGCTCAGGGAGAACATAAGTTAGTAGCTGAGTATGAAGTGCATTTTACATGCCTTTCCTGCTATGCCCTACACTTAATAAGTACCAAGAAAATGAAGGCCAAGAGATTTGTAAATGGGCTTCAAGATTATTTGTATTGTTCTATCCCAAATTCAGAGACCACTTCTGACACGTAAGTTTTAGATGCCACTTATAGATTTGAGATAAGGTCCGAGATAGGCAAGCAAAAAGAGAATCTCTTAAAAAAGCCAAGATTAGATAAGCTAGAAAAGTTCATCAATTGGACCAGGGAAAATCTAAGAGTGAAATTGCCACCACAAATAAATTTGCTAGATAAGGGAATTCTAGGGGTAGAGTCTTTAATAGATGATTTACCCACGGTGTCAGTTCTCAAATGACATCTTACTTTAATGGCACAATCTTCTATGCCTCTGTGTCAATACTGTGGACGCCCATATACAGGGTAGTGTTTAAAGGGCTCGGGTGCTTGCTATCGTTGTGGGCAAGCAGGCCATATTATGCAGGATTGCCCTCTAAATCAATCACAATCAATAGCCAGTTGACTTCCCCCAATTTCAGCATCTATGCCACCTCCGAGAGTTAGGGATCAATAGGGTTAGAAATCTATAGGTACAAGTCAGCCATTAAGGAATAGAGGACAGGCTTCAGTTTCAAGTGGTCTAGCTAGAGTTTTTACCTTGACTCCTAAGGATGCTCAAGCATCCAATGCTATAGTTACGGTATTCTTCTTATAGAATCCTAACATGCCAGTGTTCTGTTTGATCATAGGGCTAGTCATTCTTTTATTTCACCATACTTTGCATCACGTCTGGGTAGAGTTATGGATATATTGGAGTCTTATATCATTGTATATACTCCTACAGGTAGCGCTATAGTAGTTTCTAAAATTCTGAGAGCATGCACTATTGTTGTTGAGGGTCATGCTCATCATGCCGACTTAATTATACTTAAGATCATAGATTTTGATTTAATCATAGACATAGACTGGTTGTCTAAGTATCATGCCATGTTGGATTGTTATCAAAAGGTAGTTACTTTACACATACTAGGAGAACCCTCATATGAGTATCAAGGAGACCGGAGTGAATTCCCAATAATCTCGAATCTGCTATGTCCAAGCTGAGTTTACTTAGAAATAAGTGCATGGGATACCTCGTACATGTGTATGATTTTAAGAAAGAAAGTCTAAGTTTTGATTCAATCTTTGTAGTTAGAGATTACCCTGATGTTTTCCTTAATGAATTGCCCGGTTTATCCCCTGATAGACAGATTGAGTTCGATATATAAGTTATTCCAGAAACTCAGCTTATTTTAATCCCTCTATATCGAATGGCTTTAGCAAAGTTAAGAGAATTAAAATTTCAATTGCAAGACCTATTTGATAAAGGCTTCATACATCCGAGTGTTTCTCCAAGGGGTGCTTTTGTTTTATTTGTAAAAAATGAAGTATGGGACTCTTCGGTTGTGTATTGATTATAGACAGCTAAATAAAGTCACCATTAAGAACAAGTATCCATTGCCACGAATAGATGATTTATTTGATCAATTGTAAAGAGCTCGGTGTTTTTCCAAGATAGACCTTCGTTCAGGGTATCATCAACTTCAAAGAAAAAAGGAAGATATCCCAAAGACAACCTTCCGTACAAGTTATGGCCACTATAAGTTCTTGGTAATGTCTTTTGGGCTTACTAATGCGCCAACTGCATTTATGGATTTAATGAATAGGGTGTTCAAACCCTTTTTGGATTGGTTTGCCATTGTATTTATTGATGATATTTTGGTGTATTCCCAGAGCATTAAAGAACATGAAAAACAGTGAATTCTGGTTACAGTAAAAGCTTAATGCTAAATTTTTAAAGTGTGAATTCTGGTTATCTAAAGTCACATTCTTAAGCCATGTAATGTTTAAAAAAAGGATCGGTGTATACAGTAAGAAGAATGAAGCAATATAGAGTTGCCCATGCTCAACTACTATGACTAAAATTAGAGGTTCCTAGATCTTGCAAGATACTACAAATGCTTTGTTCAGAATTTTTCCAGCATAGCAGCCCCTTTAAGTCGTCTAACCCAGAAGAATGTGAAATTTGTTTGGTCAGATGAATATAAGGAGAGCTTCCAGAAGATTAAGGAAAGTTTAACCACAGTTCCTGTATTAGCTTTGCCATCGGGGTTGGAAGGATTTACAGTGTATTGCGATGCTTCCAGAATAGGCATAAGGTATGTTTTAATGCAGTTTGGCAAAGTAATAGCCTACGCATCGGACAACTGAAAAATTACAAGCAAAATTACCCTAATTATGATTTAGAAGTGGCGACAGTCATATTTGCTCTAAGATTTAAGGTCATTATCTTTACGACAAAACATTTGAGATATACACTGATCATAAGAGCCTTAAGTATATTTTTGATCAGAGGGATCTTAATTTAAGACAGAGACATTGGGTCAAGTTTCTAAAAGACTATGATTGCACTATTCAATACCACCCTGGTAAGGCGAATGTGGTGGCAGATGCCTTAAGCAGAAAATCAATAGGCAGTTTGTCTCACTTGGCAGTCTCTAAGCAATCCAAAGTTAGGAAATTTCAAAAGTGCTTCTAGGTTGAAGTGAACTTTATGATATCCGACTCAGGGGTTTTACTAGCACAGGATCAGGTGAAATCTGTGCTAGTCCTGTGCTAGTTAATGAGATTAGAGCAGCTTAAACAACAGATCATTTCACATTAGACCAGTTAAATCAATTAAGGCAAGGAGAAACAAGTCAGTTCCTTATAAATAAAGAAGACGTATTGAGAATTGCAATGAAAAATAGTAATTCCTTTGGGGAAAAAACTAAAGGCCTGAATTATGGAGTTAACTCATACATCTTCTTATATGATGCATCCAGGAGCCACGAAAATGTATTAGGACTTGAAAAATTTGTATTGGTAGCAAGGTATGAAGAATGATATAATTGTGTACGTGTCTAGATGCTTGGCATGCTAGCAAGTGAAAGCTGAACATCGAAGGCCTGTTGAGACACTCCAGAACCTAGACATTCATGAGTAGAAATGGTATAAGATAACCATGGATTTCGTGGTAAGTTTGCCTCGAACCTCGAAAGGCCACGATTTCATCTAGGTAATTATGGATAAAATGACTAAGTCTACTCATTTTCTACTAGAAAGAACTACATACTCTGCTTCTCAGCATGCTAATATTTATCTAAATAATGTGGTGTCTTTGTACGGCATCCCTATTTCTATTATCTCCGATCGAGGTACATAGTTTACCTCTAAGTTTTGTAGATCATTTCAAGAAGCCTTGGATACTCAATTGTGGTTTAGTACGGTGTTTTTGAATAATTTGATTAAGTGATTAGCATGCAATCTAGGGTTTAATCAAATTAAACATGCAATTAAGGTTTCATTTCACCAATTTAAACAAAATTAAAATTTAATAACCAACTTTTAGTAATGTATAATGAAGATCAACCTCTCAAATGTTAGGTCTCCAAGAGAATCAAACCCTTGAACTTTGAAATCAAGCTTGGACAAATTTGAAGAGGAAGAGAGAAAACTTGTTTTCTTTTTCAATTTTGAAAAATATCATTTCAAATGTCCCATAATTGGAAAATGACACATTTATATATTTTTGCCTTATTTACTTAAATATCTTCATCATCTTAATGAAAGATAAATACCCTCAAAGCTTGTCCAACAAGCTTTGTAATAGTAAAAAATAAAATGACAAGTTTGCCCTTATAAAACAACTTAATGCTAAACTTTTCCTAAAGCTAGTCAAACTAATTTTGACCAACTTTATTTAATTCTATTTATATTCTCTAATATTAATATAATAATGTAATTTATATTAAATTATATTTTGATCATTTAATTAAGCTCTCGGGTTCGTTAAACTGTTTAATGTGTAAACCGTTTACACTTTTCTGCCAAATATTATCTGCCAGAGTGCTAGCTCTCTTGTGGATAATATTTATTATATTTATTAGCAAGACTTAGCTCAAGTTATTGGTTGTGACCTCTCAGGCTCACTATGATGTTAGCAGTGAGTCGGAACGAACTATTCTAGTATTCAGATGGCTCTATTTGAAGTTTTGTATGGGTGCAAATGTAGGTCTCCTATAGGCTAGTTTGAAACAGGTGAGCATAAACTTTTAGGTCTTAAGTTGGTCCAAGATTCAGTAAAAAAGATCAAGTTAATTCGAGATAGAATGCAAGTAGCTCAGAGTAAACAAAAGTCATATGCCGATCATTGACGTAGAGACCTTGAATTTCAAGAAATGGATTATGTGTTTTTGAAGGTTTCAATGTTTAAGGGAGTGATGAGATTTGGAAAGAAAGGCAAGTTGAGTCCGAGAAACATCAAGCCATTCCATATTCTTCAAACAATGAGAAGTAGAACTTATGAGTTAGTCTTCCATCTAGCATGGATAAGATACACCCCATATTCCATGTATCTATGCTTATGAAGTACCTTCATGATGAGTCTCATATTCTAGATCTATAGTCAGTGGAAATTAACCAAATTTGTTTTACCAAGAACAACCTTTAGCAATTGTGGATAGAGAAGTTCGAAAACTTCATTCAAAATGGATTCCCTCAGTAAAATTTGTTTGACAGCATCATAAAGATCAAGAAGCCACCTGGGAATCCAAGGAAGCGATAAGGCAATAATTTCCCCAATTATTTGCCAATGAAGGTATGCCTTGTATCCTTAGTTTATTTTGATTCGAGGATGAATCATTTTAAGGGGGAAGAGTGTAACGGTCTGTATTTTTCAAAACAACTATAGTAGAATTTTGGTGACTAGAATGAAAATTTTCTAAACTTAATGGGCCAATGTGCTAATTCATGACAAGTGAGGGAAAAGATGTAATTGTTATTAACGTAGGGCAAAGAAAACTAAAATTAAACTTTATGGCCCAAAACTATTACCAAGCCCAAATCCAAGCCAAACTTGTTGAAAATGGAGACCCAATTAAAGCCTATGGATTGTTGAAAATGGAGGCCCAATTCAAGCCCATTAATTTTTGTAAATAAGGGCCCATTCCTAAGAAGTTTCTATATAATTCAAGATATAACAAGTAAATAAAAGAAGAGAAAAGAAGAGAAGAGAAGACAAAAAGGAAAACGTGAGAAGGGGAAGAAGAGAAGAAGAAACGACCAAGTGAGGAAAGAAAGGAAAGAAAAGAAAAAAAGAAAGAAAAGAAAAAAGAAAGAAAAGAAAAAAGAAAGAAAAGAAAAAAGAAAGAAAGAAAAAAAAGAAAAAGAAGAAAGAAAGTGAAGGGGAAAATGGTGAGTGATTTGTTAATTTTGGTTTATGAAACTTTGTGTAGATTTGATTATTATAGTGTAAACTTAAATTTTTATGTTAGGGTTTAATTAAGCAATTGATTAAATGTGCTATGATTGTGTTTTGGTGCATAAAAGTGTGAAATTAAGATGTAATCATGCATGGAAATGGTGGCTGAATTGTGCCGAATTTTATGGCTGTGAAACGGCTTGTGAAAAATGTGCATGTTAAGTTGTCGAAAATTCTAGATAGGGTTTAGTTTTTAGCAAACAGAATGAGTTTTAGAGCTTTGATTGATGAATTGTAATATTTTCTGTAAACTAGACACAATAAGGAATAACATAGTAAAAAATTCATATTATTTCATAAAGAGATGAATTCCTAGCAAATTTCGTAAACCAGCTGCCTGTTGTGGAACTTAATTGGAACGTTATGTGGAAATATTGGCTTTGGACCTTGAAACTAAATTCAAGAGACTATACCAATTGGTGAAATTATATTTTTCATGCTTATCAATGATGATCAAAGCCTTATGGATGGTTCTATTGTGATTTATGAACCATGTTTGTATTGAGGCGTGTTATACTCGAAATGAAGGTTCACTGGAATAGTGTCTATTCATATGAGCATACGTTGAGTTCTAGAACTCTGAATGAGGCACTATAAGAACTATACAAACTACACACATAGAGGTATGACATATTCAAAATTCAGCTTCATAGCCTTGCGGATGAGTTCACAACGAAGCTGGCAATGTGATTGTTTTGTGCAACCTGTCATTAACATTAAGCTAGACCTATTGTGCCATAGCCATGTTCGCTTAATCTAAATTAAGTTTTGTCAAATCGTGAGTAATGATAGTTATATAGGCTTCAATTTGGGATACATTTGAGCATGTTTAGTATTTGTATGCATTAATTCGTAAATATTATTGTTTCAATTCCTCTAACGATATTCAGTAATATCGTGTTAATTATAGACATTTTATTATAGACATTTTGAGGGAAAGACAACCTAGCCCTCATTGAGCCAGATGTCATTCAAATAGCAATTGTAAAACTTGTGAGTAAAATACTTATACTTTCTTATTTGTTTTATGTGATGTTTATAATTATATTAATAATTATAATTATGTATATGGATATGATGTGTTGAGATATTAGTTACTTATGGAAATGTTGATAAATTATATGAGATTATTGCCTAGAGAAGGCCAAATATAATGTTGATATGAATTCTCTATTTATGATATATACATATATATATATATATATATGATTGCTTGCATGTGCGTGTGTGTATGCTACAGAATTAATCCATGGATCCAGATATGATCCCTCTGCTTGGTCAAGTGTGTAATTCTGAGTATGGACTATTCCTTTGTCCAATCAAGTGTATAGTCCTAGACATGAATCAGACAAAGATGTATGCACATAATATGTATATGTGTATTTGTATATAATGGTACTATAACATGTACAAGCGATAAACAGATAAATTATTATGTGCAATTTTTACTTCATTAAAGCATATATATATATATACATATAATGATTTTATTGAAAATTTTCTTTCTACTCAGTAAGTCTTTCCAAGACTTTACCTCTTCCCTCACTTCAATTTTGTAAGTTCTATATATGAATCAGAAGTATAGAAGTTTTCCTCGAGGACAAGCCAGTGGATCAAGATATCAACATGTAGTCACTAGGAGTTTTGGATCCACACATACATTGTTCTGTTTAGTTCAGGCATTACAGCTCTAGGTTGTGTTTATGAATCAATGATCATGTATATGTATTTAATGACAATTGATTTATGTGTATGTCGTAGGCATAAAGCCCTTTTGCAATTTCTAATGAACGAAGTCCATTTCGAGCAATATAATTATGTGTTGATTTGAATGAAGTTTCGTATATGTCTGTTTAATATTTATATAATAGGTCATAGAGGTTATGTTCACAAGTTGTATAATAATATGAGGTTAAGGGAAACAAGTTGGTCTTATCTTTTGCTAGTTTTAAGGAATTCTGGAATGTGACAATATATATATAAAGAGACTTTTATTTATGAATAAAAAATGGATCCGTATAGTATAGAAAATATAACATTTGCGTATAAAGAAAATTTTTGATTATTTTATAACACTAATTAGATGTTTAATACTAAATTTTTTGAGAAAATAAATTAATTAAACTTTTTAAAACTTTGTTGAATTTTATAATTTGCTGTTGATATTCTTTTATGGGAAATTTTCGAAAATAATTTTATTTTACTTCCACTTTACATTTATAATTAACCCTAATTTAATCTTATAAAACGGATCAATTTTATATAATTTGAACAATTATATCCTCATAACCACCTAAACCCTAAACCCTAACTACTTCAGTACCCGTATTATAGTGAATTAAATTTATCTTTTATTTTTTGTAATTTTAATTTCTTTTTTAAAAAAATTTACATATAAAATAATAAGTGATAAAAATAATTTTATTTATAATAAAATTTACATAAAATTGTAAATTTAAAAACATTAAAAATTAAAAATTAATTTAATCACTTATTATTTATTATGTATGTTTAAAAAAATAAAGAAATTATTTATTATGTAAATTTAAAAAAATAAAGAAATTAAGAAAACTAAAACTTATATTTTTATATAATCATTAATAAAAATTTTAAAAAAAACTACAGTGACTGCATTATAGTACCTAAGCTACAAAAGTATCGATACCTTTATTCAAATACAAATAAAAATATCGATACATTAAAGTCAAAGTGCAATACATATTAAAGTATCGATACATTCAAATAAAAGTATCAATACATTAATACAAATGGAGCACAAGCCTACGTTCGCACCTTGCGCATGATTGTGGTAATGCCTCACACCCCATATGCTAGCACCGCCCTACCTCGCACCTCTTGCACAAGCACTGCCTTGCCACACACCCTGTGTGCCAGTAATGCCAACGCTGGAGGCCACTGTTGCTAAACCACCCATGGCAAAAAAAAATTATATAAAAAAGTGAAAATAAATTAAATAAATAAAATTTAATGGTTATATAATTTACATAGTAAATAATCTTTTTATTTTTTAAATATACATAATAAATAATAAGTGATAAAATTAAATTTATTTAGAATAAATTTTACTATAATAAAATTGTAAACTTAAAAAAATAAAATTAAAATTTTAAAAATTTTAAAAATTAAAATTAAAAATACTAAAAGACAAAAAATTTATCTTTAAGTAAGCTCGAGCAAGCACTAGGCAATTCTTTTTGTTCTTTTATTATTATTTTTTATTTAATAAAATTTACGTAATAAATAATTTTTTTATTTTTTAAATATACATTATAAATAATAAGTGATGTTATTAATTTTATTTATAATAAAATTTATATAAAATTGTAAATTTTTAAAAATAAAAAATTAAAAATAAAAACTAAATAAAAAATAAAGAAATTATAAATTTAAAAATACTGTAGCATTAGATATTGTAGATATTAGATACCGTAGATATTGTAGCAACATAATGTGCTGTAATTAACCTCTATGGTTGAGGCGGTAACGAGGTTAAAATTATATAAATTAAAATTTCTCACTGAGAAACTCGACTTACTTTACTGTTTCTAAGACAAAGCAGAGATGAGAATTTGGGATTATATTTCTTCGGTTACCGATTCAATGAATCGAAACACACCAAACCTAACAGCCATCAAGGACTTAGGCGGGAATTCTTACAATAACAGCCGTGCTACTGTTACGAAGATCCATAAGGCTGTCGCAGTTAAAGGCAACGATGTCGTCGAGAAACTTAAGCGGCGCTTGCCCGACGAAGAAACCCGGTCTCAGATCGCCACCAATTTGGTCAAAAATTCCGCTTATTTCGTCGCCCTTGAGGGTGTTAAATCCATTCCTGGTGTGCATGCATACTTTCAATACAACTACTTGCTGCTTATTCCTTTTCCTTAAAATTCTTTTTTATTTTTAAATGTTTTTGCATTTTTTTAGTAAATTAAATAATTGAAATATAAATCTGTGAAGTTGGTAGAACTACCAGGGTGTCATACATTTTCGTTTAGAAACACCTCATATCATATTACAGAATTAAATCAAGATCAACGAAATACCATAGGACACACTATGTTCTTGTAAAAACATGACACCAAGTATAGTTTTGTTCACTTTTACCAAAATGCACCAAAAGAAGGCATATCAAGATATTCTCTGTATTTTGCTGTAGTATGACATTATTGTTGTTAGGATTTATTTAGGAATATTGAATCGATGGGGTCCTTGTTGTAACCCGGCAATGCGACTCGCTACGAATTTTAAATTTTGTGAATTAGTTTGTGTATGTTCAAACACACACACACACACACACACACACACACTCGCATATATATATATATATATATACAACTTATAACCTAATGCTAATGCTATCTTGATTACTTAGAACTCTAAAATGCCTTACAAATACATGTCAAAGCTTTCTCTCTGAAAAGTTTGAAAATCTGAGGATGATGTGCTTGCTACTTGTTAGTTTCTCTTCTAAATTTGAAATGTACTGTATTTTCAGGTGGATCAACATTTGCTAGCATTGTATCTCGGTCTCTCCCCAATGACAAGAAGTCCAATAAAGATAAGAACTGCAGGAACTGAAAGATAAGGTAGGCAGAATAGAAAAAGAACTCAGTGATTATAACAAATTACTTGAGCAAACTAAGATGCAAAAGCAAATTATGGAATTAACGTCCAAGAACACGCTGAATTTGAATGAAAAACCAGAAGACGTGATTAGAGTTTTCATGATGACTGAATTTATGGGTAAACATTTCTTGGATGAGCTAATAGTTCCAGGTACTAGATCTAGGAAGCACCCCAAGTAGAAGGAATGTTAAGTATGATAAATATAATGGTTTCTAAGCTAGTGATTGGGTGTTATATCCTTGTACTATATTTAATTCTGCTTAATATGCTAGCTGTGTGAACTTGGTTGTAATTATCGGGCCTTTTTGCTATAATCCAGTGTACTAAACCATATACAGTATGTGATATTTGGTATTCTATGCAACATATTCTATAATCTGTTAATCATACTTTCCTGAAAGAGAGTTCTGGAAGTTCAAGAATGTTTGAGAAGATCATCCTGAGGGATGAAGACACAAACCGGAGAAGAATGGTCTCATAAGAGCGAAATGGGAAATATAAAAGAGATTCTAGCATCTAACTTTGTTGCTTTGTTAATTTCTAGCTTTTGTTCAGTTTGCTATGATTTTTTTATGGTCTTATTTATTCTTTTGACATTCACATATAGAATTCTTGATGAAAAGCCGCACCATTAATTTGCTCAATTGTGTGACAAATTTATGAAATCTGCTTTAGCACCATAAACTTGTGGTGGTAACGAAGAATCCAAACAAAAAAATTAGGATTATAAACTTAAATTTGCCATTTTGAAAAGAGACTATAGCATGGTATTCAATTGCAATTAGGAGAATAAATATATTATGGCAAATAGGGATAATTTTGAATAACTCCTGAAATTTGGAGTAATTTTACATTAGTTTGGACACTTTTATAATGTTTTAGATATCTTCCTAAATTCTTAAATGTACATAAAAATTGTCTTTACCTTGATAGCTAACATTGATAACTAAAGTTGTTGGTACCTAACTAATGTCTTTATCCGAATATCTGAAAGCTATAATCGATTGAAATTAATTTCGGTTATATAATTTTAAAATAGAAACCTATCCACGTCACTATCTGATAAACTTTGAATAGTTTTTTTGGTTAGATAGTATCGGATATCTAAAATATTCGATTAAATTGCTGCCATCCCTAATAGGCAGTGGCTCCACAAATGCTTTTGTAATTAATTCAAAAAATATTATGTTAATTTTGATAAGTTTTTATTATATTTTATGTTTACTATTTTATAAGTTTGAAAATAAAACTCTCCCTCTTAACTCAAGTCTCCATTAATTTATTTTGTGTTTTAATTTTTTAAAAAATAGAAGCGATAATATTTTATTTTAATCAATTATTAGAATTTAAGAAATGATATTCTCTCTTAATCTAAGTCCTCCGTGATGTATTTAGTGTTTTATATATTTTTAAATAAAAATTATTATATTATATTTTAATTATTTATTAAAAATTTATAAAATATTATGTGCCATCTTAAACCAAGTCATTTGATATACCTATTGGTTATTTAATTAGTTAAAATAAAGAGTAATATTTTAATTCCATCATTATATAATTTATAAAAATATTATCAATTAATTTTATCTCAAGACTTCGTTAGCCTATTTAGTTTTGAAATAATATAAAAATACTTGGATCTTAATTAGTATTTTTTCTAGTTGTAAATAATTTTCTTATTATTTAGTTATTTTTAATAAATAAATAAATATAGTTATATTTTAGAATTAAGTAGTATTTGTGTATTATTGAATGTTAGAGGTTTATGCTGACTCGTTAAGGGAACATTTGAAATATTTTTTGTTTTTTAAGATACTATAACAGAGTTGGGGTCAGAAAATATCTTTGTTTGTTTTTTTTAATGTAGAAGAGTTTCTATAAGGAGTAGAGGTGGCCAAAAGGTTGGGCTAGCATAGTACGAACACAAAAAATCGTCAATAAGCATATGACACATGTTTACATGAGTTTAGGCCGAACTCACATTTTATTAGGAGTAGAGGTGGCCAAAAGGCTAGGCTGACATAATATGGACACCAAAAATCGTGGGTAAGCATATGACACATGAGTTTATATGAGACAAGTCCCTTATGCATCAACAGTAGGAAGTCTCTCATGTATGTCATGCTATGCGCTAGACTTGATATTTGTTATGCAGTAGACATGGTTAGTAGGTATCAATCAAATCCAAAACTAGGACATTGGATTCTGACTAAGCATATACTCAAGCATCTTCGAAGAACTAGGGATTATATGCTTGTGTATTCCCAAGAAGATCTTGTTCCTATAAGGTATATAGATTTTGATTTTTAACTAAATAGAGAACAAATTTAGGTCTTGTTATGTGTTTACCTTAGGCGGTGGAGCTATAAGTTGGTGTTATGTGAAATATGTTGACCTTAGTGTCATATAAACTTATGTTTTGACGATAATAAAATATGACAATTCAATCAAGTTAATGAATAAAGAAGTATTAAGAACTCAAGTTAAAAAATCAAAATACAAGTTAAGGGTATTTATTCTTAAATCTTAGAAAATAAGTTTGTATGTGAGTAATGTTATAAGTTTGTAAGCTCATTGATTTTTAGAAAAACATACTTTTCATACTTGCAAAATACACCAAAATATATATTCTTGAAACTTATGATATGGATTTAATCATATTTTAAAAACTAAAAAAAATGGACTAAACTGTAAAGTTTTTAGAGACCAAATTGCAAGATTTTCAAAAATTGAAAATTAGGGCAAAAAGGAGAAACCGGCCAACCGATTTGAACAGGTTAGCTAGTTCATGCAACCGGTTGCTGGATATTTTTTACCGTTACTCATTTTTTTACAGAACTGATAGACCAGTTCAAGGAAAAGGTCAACTGTTTGTGTTCAAAATTTGAATTTTTATGAGTTTAACAGTTAATTTTTTAACCCTAATTGTAAATACAAGTTCTACATTCATTCATAAGGAATTCTAAACATTTTTTTTTCTAATTGAAACAAAATTTGAATTTGGGAGTAAAGTCACTTGTAGGGTTTTAAGAGGTACCAAAAATCCTCTTTGTTGTAAATTGAGTTTTGGGGTTTCAAGGCTTATTCTTCACTTGGGTATAATGAGGTTGAGTGATTAGGAGAGAATCACTTGTAAGGTTTGAAGTAGTACCAAAAATCTCCTTACTTGTAAATTGAGTTTTGGGGCTTCAAAACTTGTTCATAGTAGAATCTTCAAGTGGAGCTTAAAGGAGTGGACGTATGCAAGGTTGTACCAAACTACTATAAATCTAAGGTATTCATTCTCTCTTCTCATTCTTTTTATTTTTAAAACTTATATTTGATTGTGTAGCTAAATTAAAGCAAAATGTTGACATTGCAAAATCAATATATAACTCATGGTCCATGACGAAACCAAGATCAGCTAATTTTTCAATGTAGCTAATCATCTTTAGTATATAGTCATTAATTGAAGAGCCATCTTTCATCATAGATCGAAAAGAGTCTTAGATATCTCATATCATTTGCAGTGAAAATTTAAAATTTTTTAATTAATCATACTAATCAAATATAATAACTCTCATACTAAGATCATATTATTTAATTGTAACATCTTTAAACCGGAGATGTTACTGGTAGGTGATATAATCTCCTTATTACTCTAAACCTCAACTAGTCTGCCTACCCATGTACAATAATCCAAATGCATGAACAATAATTACCAATAACATACTTATACCATGCAAAAAGGCATCATGCCCACCCACAACATATATGCAATTAATAAATTTTACAACCTCTGATACATCATAATACATTTGTACACAGCTACTCAAAACATAATCTAATTGTAACTTGTGAGACTCTATATACATGATGGACCACGATACCTTAGTAACTGCAATGTGGACCCTCTCTTCAGCTCGTGTTTTTATGATGCTGAATTAGCTTACTAATCTCATGTTCTTTCAAAATTGCAGAGTAATGAGGGGTAAATCTAAAGAGACTCAGTGAGTATATGCCAATATAATAAAATATACTAGTTAACAAAATTAAACATTTGTTGTAAATGAACTTGAATTCAGAATATATGATCAGAATCATACTCAAAATTTGCTGTAATTAAATCACTATGAAACTATAAAGTCACGAAACTAAAATTTATGTCACATAAAATAGTCTTCGCTATGACAAAATCAATATTTAACACTATCAGTACTTTCACTAAATCTCTCTGGTATTTATAGGCGTTATGTATCGCTGTCCTCCTAAATACATCTCCACATAACTCTGGCATTTAGAGGCCAGCCGTGAATGATGTGCCTCAGTACAGAGGGCAGCCGTGACATCTCAGGTCATAGACTAGTGGTACACTAGTATGGCTGTGTGACGTATCATTAACTGTAGATAATCACCCATGTGGTTCGTCACTTTTAGTCACATTTAATAACACGTTCTTCAACGTATTACTCATGTTTATGCTCTTGTGACATAAGACTCGTCACCCAACTATTAGTTTCTAATACTAATTCTTAGAAATATCAAACATACTAGTTATGTAATGTCATATTCCTATATTAGCCATTTTATTAATCATAAACTAATTTACAATTAATTACAGAAATATATATACATAGAATGATATCCTTGAACCGTATGACATGATTGGTTCTAGAGCATATCTCTAACAAACTCTCACTTGCACTAGAGTTAATCACTATAGTATCCGATACCCATCCTTTTAAAGTGATGATCCAGTTGCTGTTGTGTTATCAACTTAGTTAGTGGGTCCGCCACATTATCCGCAAATAAGGTTTTTTGCACTATAATCTGTTTATCTGATATAAACTCTCTGATCAAGTGGCATTTTCTCTAAATATGTTTAGACTTTTGGTGAGACCTTGGTTCCTTAGCTTAAGCTATAGCTTTATTATTGTCATAGTGTAGAGTTACTAGGTTAATTATAGAAGGAACAACTCCAAGTTCTGTAACGAACTTACAGATCTAGATAGCTTTTTTCGCAGCTTCAGAAGCAGCAACATATTTAGCTTCTGTAGTGGAGTCAACTCTGGTAGTCTGTTTAGAACTCTTCCAACAGACAGCACCTTTATTACATATGAAGACAAATGTAGAAATAGACTTTCTATCATCTACATCTGATTGGAAATCAGAATTAGTGTAACCCCCAAGTTTTAATTCATTACCTCCCCCATAAGTCAAAACCAAATCCTGAGTTCTTCACAAGTATTTCAGGATTCATTTGACTATAGTCCAATGTTTTTCTCCTGGATTAACCTGATATCAAGATGTAATACTCACAGCATACGTTATATCAGGTCCAGTACATAGCATGGCATACATAAGACTACCTATTGCCGAAGCATAAGGAATCTTCTACATACGCTCGAGCTCAGCTTCAGTCTTAGGTTCCATCTCTCGAGAGAGATGAACACTGTGACTGCAAGGTAATAAACCCTTCTTAGAGCTATCCATACTGAACCTCTTCAGTACTTTATCTATGTACAGACTTTGGGAAAGACCTATCATTCGTTTCGTTCTATCTCTATAGGTACGAATACCCAAAATAAAGGTTGTTCTCCTAGATCTTTCATGGAAAAAACATTAGACAACCACAATTTATTCTCAGATAACATGCCCACATCATTTACCATGAGTAGTATGTCATCACCATACAATATAAGGAATGTGATGGCATTGTTATTCTCTTTTCTGCAGACACATGGCTTATCAATATTCTTGATGAAGCCAAAAGATTTGATTGTATCATCGAATTGTATGTTCAAGCTTCTAGAAGCTTGCTTTAATCCATAAATGGATCTATGCAACTTACATACCTTATGATTATCATCAAATGCAATAAACCCAACGGGCTGTTACATGTATATGGTCTCCTCAATGAAACCATTAAGGAAGGCTATCTTTACATCCATCTTCCATATCTCATAGTCATAATAAGCTGCAATAACAAGTAATATCCAAATGGACTTTAACATGGCTACTGGCAAAAAAGGTTTCATCAAAATCAATACCTTGTTTCTTATTATAACCCTTTGCTATCATCCTAGCTTTAAAAGTCTCTACTTTTTCATTTTTGCCTATTTTTCATTTGTAAACCCATTTATAATTTATAGGAATAATTCCTTCTGGTGGATCAACAATTGACCACACTTGATTAGTATACATGGATTCCATTTCGGATTTCATAGCTTCAAGTCATCTTCCAGAATCGATATCTAATATCGCTTCTTCATAGGTTCTAGGATCTTCCCTCTATATATCTTCTCCTATCATAAATTATTCAAAATCATTTTCAAAAAGGAAATAATATCTCTAAGAAGAGCGAGATATCCTAGTGGATCTACGAAGAGTTCGGTATACAGAAAACTAAGGATAAGATTGAACTGGTTCATCAGTATCAACAGGCTCATCCATCTGAGGTTGATCATCATCAAATTTTCCAGACTCCTCTGAAAGCTCAATCTTTCCACCTACACCACCATCCTCTATGAACTCATTATAGAAGAATTTTGCTTGTCTATTGATCAAAATTCTTCGATCAGCATGAAAGTAGAAATAATATTCTAAATTATCTTTACGATATCTAATGAATTGACATTTCTCAGATTTAACATCCAGCTTCCCAGTGTTAACTATTTTAACATAAGTTTGACATCCTCAAATCTTCATATAGCTGAAGCTTGGAAGTTTCCCATGCCATATCTCATATGGTGTCTTAGGAACTGCTTTAGATGGAGTCCTAGTCAAGATGTAAATTGCGGTATTTAGGGTATATATCCAAAGATATATAAGTAAATCTATGAAGCTTATCATGGATCGTACCATATCTAATAAAGTACGATTCCTCCTTTTCAATACACCATTATGCTGAGGTGTATAAGAAGTTGTAAGTTGAGAAAGTATACCATTAATCTTATTAAATTCTATAAATTCAGTACTTAAGTATTTACCTCTACAATCAGATCATAGAATCTTAATACTCTTTCCTATTTGTTTCTTTACTCCAACTTTGAATTCTTTGAACTTTTTGAAAGATTTAGATTTGTACTTTAATAAGTACATATAACCATACTGTGAATGATCATCGATAAAAGTTATGAAGTATAAGAAATCTCTTCTGGTCATTTCACTAAATGGACTATATACATCAGTATGTATTAATTCAAGAGCTTCATTGGCTCTCTTCCCTTATCCAACAAAGGGCGATTTGGTCATCTTCCCTTGAAAACAGGATTCACAAGTTGGGTAGAGTTCAAAATTCATTGGACCTATTAGTCCATTACTAACCATCTTCGTAATCCTTTTATTTCCAATATGACATAATCTTTGATGCCAAATAAGTTTTAAATTAAGTTTATTTCTAGATATTTTCTTATTAATAATATTAGTCATGTTAATCCCATTAGTCTTAAGAACATATAAACCATTTACATTCAAGTTATTGTCAATCAATTTATTTATCAAATAAATATAACATTTATATCCATCAAGTATAAAAGTGTAACCCTATTTATACAACTGATGACAGACAAAATGTTTCTATTGACAATATCAAAATATAAAGTTTTATACAATACAAAAATATGAGCCGAAGGTAGAATAATTCTATAAGTCCCTAAGCAAGTGGCAACAACTGTTGCTCCATTTGCCATCTTCAGTGTCACTGCACTCTCCTCTAGTAACTGCTTACTATGAAGGTCTTGTAATGACATACAAATATGAGAAGTGGTAGTTGAATGAATTATCCAGCTATTTGAATTTGAAATAACATTTATTTCAATTTCTATAATATGACATGAAAACGTACCTTGTGCCTTCCTCTGTCTCAGACTCTCCATGTAAAGAGGACAGTTCCTTTTCCAATGTCCGAACTTCTTACAATGATGACACTCATCATTGGCTTGGCTATTGGCAACACGTTTGCCTTTCCCCTTCTTCTTATTCTTTTGGGAGAATCTTCATTTAGGTCTAACCCCGGAGGACTTCTTGCCTTTCTTTTTCGATGTCTTACTATAAGACACCGCAGTAAGAACAATCTCCCCTCCCTTTTCCCTCAGAGACTCTCTTACAAAATGAAACAATTTCATTCATAAGTTCAGGAAGAATATGTGACAGTTTGTTCATATGATAATTGGTAACAAACTAGTTAAAACTAAACGAGAGTGACTGAAAGATCAAATCCGTCTGTAATTCAAAGTCTATAGAGAACCTCAAAGAGACCAGCTAACCTAGAAAGTTTATCATTTTCATAAGATGAGACTCCAAAGGCAATCCTGAATTAAGCTTCATTCTAAACAAAACAGTGGACAACTCGCACCGCCTGTAACTGAAACTCTCCCTAAACAAATCCACCAAAGATAGATAGACCGCTGAGACATCCTCCATGTTCTTATGCTCAGTCTGCAAGTCATCACTTATAGATGCCAGCATATACGATTTAACTTTGAGATTATCGTCCTTCAATTTCTGGAATATCTCTTTTTCCTCTAGTATAGCCTTATTTGGAAGGAACTTGGGCATAGGCCCTTAAAGGATATAGTTAATTCTCTCAGAATCCAAAACAATTCTTAGATTCTGATACCAAACCTTACAATTAGGTCCCATAAGCCTATGAGTATCAAGAATTTTGAGAAAAAGGTAACTCATTATCCTCCCACTAGAAAAGAGATGTGCAGAAAACGAAAATACATCATAATGTATTATAAGTATATATCATACTATTCAGTTCTAGACTTTAAACTAAATAGTTCTCCTACTATTTCAATTATATCTCATACTCCCTCAATGAGAAAATTATAATCAAATTATAGGTTTTCGTGGGTGATCATATTCTCATCAAACTCACAAAACCTCACATAACAGATATTGGTTAAGCAAACCGAATAAGTCAGAAACTCATTTCTGGTTGTAACTCTTTACAAGACATAATCAATCTTCCTCTAAGAAAAGACACCTTACCTAACAGATATTAATGCCTCAACCTAGTTAGGCTAGACCCAATGCCTTTTCTTAAATAGGAGTGAAATCAAATCATTCACCTAACAGATATTGGAAGCCAAAGACCCCTTATTAGAAAACAGGTTAGATAGACTACGACATTCTGTGAGGGCCTTCACCTAACAGATATTGAGTTGCTCCATCAAAAATGACAATAACTACCGACTGCATTGAAAGAATTGAACCTAATATTATATGAGAAAGATTTTAATTTTAAGTCTCATTTTAATAAATTAACAAATTAATTTATTGGAGAAAAATTCTAATTAATACAATATCAATTTGTCGAATTATGTTCATATTATTACTTCCACTAGAATTCTATTAATTCTAGTTGAATTAAAATAAATTAGAATCATCATTCAATTTAATTTTAATTCGGAGTATAATTATATTATTATTATTGTTGTTGTTGTTCAATTGAAACAATTTCAAACCCAAAAAATTTTAATTTCAATATATTAAAATTTTGGTAACAAAAATATATTAATTAAATTAATACTTATGTAAGTTGTGGCTAAGGAAATGTTTAATTATTTTTGCAATCATTTCACAAATGTTCACATGACATATCTACTTAAATAATATCAAACATTATTTATTCTAATCATATTTCAGTAATACAATTATACATGCATCTCATGTATTTTGACATGGTATTTATAATTTAATCAAATTAAATATATACACATATTCAAAAACACCAATATATGCATTAACATACTAATACAAAATTTAATTTATCTCATGAATTAATTTACCATGATTAAACAACATCCAAAATACATACAACA
The DNA here is from genome assembly GCA_035584115.1 of Cedrela odorata. Classification (NCBI taxonomy): domain Eukaryota; kingdom Viridiplantae; phylum Streptophyta; class Magnoliopsida; order Sapindales; family Meliaceae; genus Cedrela; species Cedrela odorata. The sequence goes on from JAXCLQ010000003.1 coordinate 8,389,833, forward strand.
CATGTACATATATTTTCATGCAACAAATATTTTAATCACATTAAAATATTCATTCTTAGCATGTCATATTTTCTAAATCAAACTTAACATTTTCATGCTCTCAAATATACCCAATATATTCATATACATATTAACACAATATTTAATCAAATTAATATATTGTATTAACACATATATATTCTTAAAAACATAACAAATCAAATTCTCATGCTTTTAATAATATTATTATCACATAATAACATTAAGAGCATATATAATGATAATTCCATATTATCAATTTCCAAGGCTACAACAAACACCATATAAATATAATCAACTCCCAACACATATTTTAAAACATGCATACATACACATCACGTGGCTCTGATACCACTTGAACGGTTCGGGATGCTACAGAGGCCCAACGAGCGGCATTGGTTACCGAGAGTGCGATCGCCGCAAGGAAGCTATGACCGTCACACGGATTGTGCAGAAAGCTCTTAAAGGACCACGATATGTACATATGCATATTTTAAATTTTAAACATTTTAAACATAAAATACAAGATTAGAAGTCATACTTCTTCAAATTGATTTTTCAAAAAAGCAAGTCAATATCCTTACTTGCCTCCAACTGTATCCACACGTCTGATTGGTGAAGAAGTTCTGGTTTCACGATGGAATTACTAAATAATTAATATTAGCTTAACTAAGCCAATATTTATTTCTCTCTTATGCTTCACAAGCACACACCCTTAGGCTTTTCTTTCGCTTGTTTCTGTTCAAAAATAAAGCAAAACAAGCTAACTCAAATAAAATTGAAGCTCTTGGTTTTTCTTGTAAAACAAAGTTGCATCACAATTTTCAATTTCAAAATGAGCTCTCGGTTTTGTTAATGAAAAGGTAGCATTTAATTTTTGAAATTCAACTGTCGGTTTTGTTTATGAAAAGGTAACATTCAATTTTGAAATTCAACTCTCGGTATTTTAACAAAGAAAAAGTAGTCTTACACATGCTTAGGCATTAACTTTTATAGCTTTTATAAAGACTTAACAATTAAGTCTTTAGCAATTCCATTTGGAATTGAATTCCATGCATGTATGGATTACATTTGGCCATTTTCCATTCACAAATGATTTAATGCCATGTTGCAAAGTTCAAATTGAATTCAAAATCAATTTGAGTTCTATCATTTAAGTAATCACCTTTAATTGCCTTTAATTTCTTTGAAAACAAAACATAAAATCATGTGTCAAACGTTAATTAGTTGTTCAATTTAATATTAATCAAATTAATATTATAATAATATATATATTTATAAATTAATCAAATTAATATATTAATATATTATAAGAGAGATATAAATATCTATATATATACATATATATACATTATATTATATTATTATTTTAATAATATAAATATATGTAATGAGTGTTTAGATATTTTATTATTACTTAAATAATATTATATTATTACTTTAATAATAATATAAATATATAATAATTATTTATTTATTTATATATTACTTTAATATATAAATATGTAATCATTACATTTTATATATATAATATAATATTATTACTTTAATCAATATTAAAGTATTACATATATATATATCAATATCAAAAATATTCGTAAATCATATTTACGTTATCCCATCAATTACTAAAATATTTCCCACGCATACAGGTGCAAGCGCGTCCTAACAAGAAAATATATTCTTTATAATAAAAAATCAAATTATTATAAGATCAAAATATCGTAATAATAACATTAACTAATTAATTATTATTGTATAATACCAATTACCGTCATCATCAAGTAATCGACGAATATATGTGACTCTTTGGGTTTATTGTGAGCAGGACATGGGTAGCTACTAACTCTTTAGTATCTCTTCGGTACAACTCTTTGTAACCAAAGTTCCTAATGATCATAAGTGACCTCTAGCAAGATGTCATGACTCCCAGACATTAATGAATTAATATACTAGATAAACCTAAATAGTCGTACGTGCATGTAGTATAGTCATTCTACTGTTGATTCCCAATCAAATGTGGATCATGGCATCGTCAAACCCTTAACTCAATCATAAGCTCAGAACCTCAATCATATACAGAATTTGTATATCTGCAAAAAAAAATTTTTTCGAACACACATGTTTTGACCAAAGACTTTATTATCGCATATAACAATTCCACCTATAATCTCAAGCTTCAACATCTGAGCCAGTAGATTCCATCTTGGTTATTACTTGTCCTTATATATTTAAACACATTGCCAGCAAGATTCTTTCACTAGGTGTGACTAGCTCGATACTATATACACAAGTGAATGATGTACCTTAGTGCAGATGACAGCTACGACACCTCAGGTCATAAGACTAGTGGTACAGTAGTACGACTATATAACGTATTATTAACTATAGATAATTACCAATGTGATTCGTCACGTTTAGTCATGTTCAGTAATACGTTCTCTAACGTATTACTCATGTTTATACTCTTGTGACATGAGACTCATCACCTAACTATTAGTATTCAATACTAATCCTTTAAAGCATCAAACATACCAATCATGCAATGTTATATTCCCATATAACATTACGTCAACCGGGAACTGAATCGGATATATTTAAATCATAGACTCTGTATTTATATCTACAACTCCTTGCAAATAGAGTCTTGACATCATAATACATCACGAGATATCATTCTGCATTTTATATATATAATATAAATAGTAACTAAATACACAAAATGATAAAGTAGTTATTTTATTTATCATAAACTAATTTACAATTAATTACAGAAATATATATACATAATTTCTCCAACATGTAAAACAAGATTAGTCTACTTACCTGTTGGAATTCAACCAACTCGTACCAAAGTGGGCTAGCAGCGCTCCGATCGGCTATCTACAACACACGACTTATGTTAGGTTTCATGATTATCATTGGATGAATAAATAAATAAATACATGTGTACTCTACTGCACTTTACGAATTCAGATTTCGAATCCAATTACTCAAATTATGAACACCTAAGTGATGTTTATTGCACAACGAATGACTTTAAACTCGCATTGTACTAAATCAGCAACATATAACATTGTAGATTTTTGGCAGTACACTATATTATGAGTTTAATTTTTATCGCTTCTTATGAATTCAAATTTCAAGTTTAAACACTCCAGTTATAACAAATTTTCGACACACAACACAATGAGACAGGGTGCGGCACTTCGACAGTGTAGCCCTGTTCCTAATTTTTTTGACCATTTGTCATTGAGCGTCTTAACCTAGTTTTCGACTATAACAATCCCCTATATGTCTAGTTTTCTATGGTTTTTACAACTTGTCAATATAAGGTTTGGAACTAGCTTAGTTTTCGTTTTATCAAGCCATGTTCTCAATTTCAGCGACTAACACACCACCGAATTCTATTCGAAACCTCGCCCTATATTAAGCTCAACTCCACCACCACATATCTTGAAATTACACTTCATTTCTACATTCTACATTCTACATTCATTAAACAGCCACCATACTCACCAACTAAATGAACCATGCATTAATAACACCACAATTATGTAATTCTCATATATAAACTAAACCAACACATTACCATTTATGCATATATATTCATGTATCATTCACTGCCCTATTTTTAAAGTCTATCAACTGCCTCATTCACACACATCCCTTACATACCACTTTCACTTTAATCTAACATCAAACACTGTCTTATAAAAACATCATGCATTTTTTTTAACATGTTCCAAAATCAGTAAGTCACCATACTATTCAATCTTTACATACAACAACAACAATATAAACACAATCACATATTGAAATCATAAACCAATACACTCAACTTGCTTGCTGAAAATCCAAAAATTCTTTCCTCTTCTCCGTTCGCATTTTCATATCTCGCTCTATCATTTCATCGAACATATGGCGCCTTCCATTTTCTATCTTTGCTCTCTCTCTCTCTCTCTCTCTCTCTCTCTCTCTCTCTTTCCCTCTCTTATTTTTGCTTGCTTCTTGTTTTGCCTCTCTCTCTCTCTCTTCTCGTGATGCTTTCTTCTCCTCATGCTTCTTGATTAGCCAAGCAAACTCAAACACAAATTCAAAACACCACTCTTCCTCTTTCTTCTTTCTCTCTCTCTTTCTCCTTGCTCGGCCAACGTCATTTTCTCTCCTCACGGGTTTGACTCTCTTCTCCTCAGGGGTTTTTACTCTCTTCCTTGATCAAATTGCTGAAATCACCTTCTTCTTCTCTCTTTAACTTGTCGACCAAACACATTTCTTTCTCTCCCTCGGCTCTTGCTTCTCCTAGCCAAATCAAGGTGAAGAATGGGTTTTCTTCTCCTCCCATCTTCTTTCCCATTCAGGCTTCTCTTTTCTCCCATGTTATTTTCATCCTCTCCCTTTTCCTCATTTCACTCCGCCAAGCCCTCATTCTCCTTTCATGGTTTTGTTTCTCCTTTTGTTCTTCTCTTTTTTGCCGCTTGTTTCACTTACGAGTTTTGCCCTTCTCTTGCTTTTTCTCTCTTAATTTTTACTAAGCCAAGGAGTGAAACACCAAATGAAGTAAATAAAAGAAAATGGGTCACTTAAGCATATTGGTATGGGCCAGGTCATGGGTAAATGTGGGCTTGGGTTTCATTTAAATTTGTTGGGTTTGCATTTTATTCACTTTGTGGGCTTGTTTTTACATTTTATTTTTCTAAGCCCAAATTCAAATTGTAATAACCAAAATTATTAACTCACTTTTTGAATTATTTATTTGTTATATTCGAAAAAAAACTTATCCCATTCACCAAGACTTGATTATTACAAGTACGTAAAATTTTCGGTCGTTACATTAATCATGTTTCATAATATCAATAAACATAAACCAAGTGACTAAGAGATGTTACCTTACATCATCACCACCAATGGGGTTAAAATAATTTTTTCCTCATATAATCTTCAAAGCCACCAATTGTTTTGCCTCCAACGATATCCACACAAAGATGAGAATTAAGAAATTTAGATTTCACTAAATCCAAGATTATGTATGTCTCGTTTCTTTATTACTAGCTTAAGAAAATAGATAAGAATCAAGGTTTAGAAATTTTCAAATTTTAGGCCAAATTGAATAGAATTTCCTTTTAACAAATTAAAAGAAAAACCAAATTTTTATTAAAAACCAATTATAAGGTTTGGCCAAGGGGGAAAGAATTTTATAATTTTAATGAACTTATTTACTCCCAATCACATTAGGAGTGTTTAGACATCTTAATAAAATTGTAAGACTGAACGCAAATACATACAAATTCTTGACACTATTCAGTCTCTTCTCATCTTTACTACCCTTCTCAAGTTCTTTTAGGGTGAAGTTGTCCTTACTGTGGTCTACACCATCAATCGAGTATAATCTCCAATAATCTCAAATAAAACTTCATGTGAAGTTCTTAATATTGAGTTGCCTAGTTATTCCTCTTTTAAAATCTTTAGTTGTGCTTGCTTTGTTTTACTTCACCTATGCATACTAAACTTGAACCATGATGTCTTCTTTGTTGCATCTTGGGTTATAGAATAAAGCATAAGGGTTATCGGTGTTACGTCCTTACAGGCAAATGTCTTAACATTTTCACAATATGTCGTTTTGGGAACAAAAAAATGTTCTGAAATCATCAAGGGTCTTCCTTCGTATTCTCTTATTTTTACTATCCCTCTAATTGATCTTTTTCTAAAAACCGTTCTTTATTACAAGTAATGACAGCTCGTCCAATCCCATCTTAACAACTATTCCTGATTTTTAACTTTCATCCGCTAATCCACCTCATATTCGTGATTATCACTATTTTTACACTCTATCCAACTTTCATAAACCTCATAACTATTGCGAAGCCAATTCTAGTTCTCTCGGGAAAAATGCTATGTTTGATGAACTCCAAGCCTTTGTTGACACTCACAGATGGGAACTAACTATTTTTTTATAGGTAAAAATGTAGTGGGATGCAAGTTGGTGTATAAGATAAAGAGTTTTGTTGATGGTTAAGTAGAACGCTACAAAACTCTTCTCGTGGCTTGGGATTTTACACAAGAGTATGGTATTTACTATAAAGAGACTTTTGTAACTGTAGCATATCTTAACAGTTTTCGTTGTATGCTTGCAGCTTTAGGTGTACGACATTGGTAGATGTTTCAAATAAATGTTAAGAAATGTTTTCTTAACAATGATTTAGTTGAAGAAGTATATTTACAACTACCTCAAGGTTTTGAACACACACCTAGAAAGGTTTATCATCTTTGCAAAGCTCTTTATGGTCTTAAACATTCTCCTCGAGCTTGGTTTTCAAAGTTTAATTTTATATTAACACAGTAGGGTTTCACATCTTGTGCCTAAGACTCTACATTGTTTCTTTAACGGTCTCAAACGGGTATTGTTCTGCTCCTACTCTTTGTAGATGATATGGTTATCACTGGTGATGATGTTTTAGGGATTCATGTACTTCAATAGTTTCTTGGTCAACATTTTGAGATTAAAGATTTGGGAACTCTAAGTTATTTTCTTAGTCTTGAGGTGACTTTCAGCTTATATGGGTACAACATTTCCCAAGCTATGTATGCTTTTAATTTATTGTCTTAAGAAAGGTTCACTGATGGTAAGATAGTGGACAATCCTTTACAAACCAATGTTAAACTTCTTCTTGCTGAGGCTGAGCTCTTGGAAAATGCAATTTTATATTGATAGTTAGTGGATAATTTCAAGACATCTCTTATGTTGTCACCTTAGTCCATCAATTTATCAATGACTCGTGTTCCATTCACTTTGCAGTAGTTCTACATATCCTTAGGTATGTTAAGGGTAAATTGTTCCATGGATTGCATTGCTTTGCTCATACTTCCTTAAATCTTCAGGCTATTCCTATGTTGATTGGGCGAGTAATCCTACAGATTGTCATTCTACAATCGGTTTTTTTTTCTTTCTTGGTCTATCTCTTATCTCTTGTAAAAGCAAGAAGTAGAAAGTTGTCTTGCGCTTCAACACTGAGGCTGAATATCGTGCTATGGAAGATGCTACCTTTGAATTATTCTGGCTTCGTTGGCTAGTTCAAGATATGGATGTTTCTCTATCTAATTTTTCATATTTTCATTTTGGCAACACTAGTGCTATGTAGATTGCTCACGATGATGTCATCCATAAGTGGACGAAGTATATAGAGATTGATTGTCATTTTGTGCGATCTAATATACGACAAGGGACTCTTTAATTGATTCACTTGAATGTCATCGCAGTTTGGTTTCCAAACTAAAGTTCGCTTTTTCAATCCTATCTTCAATTCTATCTTCAGTTTAAGGGAGAATGTTACCATATCAAGAGTAATTTGTACCATATTAAGCTCATATTTTGGAACCATATTAAGAGTAATATGTACCATATTAAGCTTATATTTTGTGATTAATTAGGTTATATTAGGTTGATTTTTTTATCTTATTTAAGATGTTACCTTTAACTATAAAAAGGTGAGCATTAATACAATTTTTATTCATGAAATGGATGACTACTTGTATGCGCCTCAATCTCTGTCTTCCTCTTATATTTCTACAAAATAGATATCAACTCATTTCCTAGAAGGTGCATGAGGTTTATTATAAGTCAAATAACAAAGTTTTTTAGCTAGCTAGACTTAATGTGTATCAATTGGTCACATCAATGGATGTTTATGTTTAAGATAAGTAGTAGAATTTTTCCTCCTTAAAATGATGACTGCATCATGTGGGACTAATTTTTCGTTGTTAATTGTTATAGAGATGAAGTTAAGAAAAGTAATTATGTTAACCCACAAGCAATATCCATATGACTTTATAATGAAGTTGACAACGAAGCCTAAATGATACTCTTTATTAATATTATAAAAAAAAAATAAACCTAAATTTTTTGTATCACCCTAAAATACTCTTTCAGTTAAACTAACAAGCGCTCAGCTCACCAAACTGAATCTCTCTGTATAATAACTTGTGGGCATGCCAGCAAGATTTGATAACTTCTCTCTCGATTATATGATTTCATACACGAGTATGAGTTGAACTTGTTAATAATAAATCTTAAAGCGCATTTAGTATTATTTTATTATTGATAGTCTTACAAAATAAAATTGTGCTTTTTGATTTAATATTTTTAGAGTACGAGTTAAATGTATAATTGTATTATTCTTTTTTAATTTTAAAAAACATCTTAATAATAATAATGTTAAATATATTAAATAAAAAAAATAAGAACTGTATAATATATTCATAATTTATTAAAATTCGAACCAATAATTTTTTATACAAAAATTAGTAAAAGATAAATTAAACTCTCTATTCAAAAAAGTTGCAAGTTGCATTAATCATTGCATTATAGTTGATCATTTTTTTTTATCTTAATTAGTCCAAATTTACACAAAATTAAAACATTTGCTCTTGAAAATTTATAAGAAAGTGAATGAGGGTTCCTACAAGTATATACGGATGAGTTTTATACTTTAGTTAGTAAATTATTTTAAGCGATAACTTGTTGTCATAAATTATTGTTTCCAAATAATAATAATAATTAAAATAGTCTTCACTGATCACTTTCCGTCCATCAACCAGCTACAACCTGTATTCAATGCAAGAAATTAAATATTAGCTATCTGCTCGTCAACACCAATCATTTTGCAGATGGTGGGGAGGACTTACTTATAAAGAATGTTTGGTTTTCATGCGGATTCTCCTTTGAATGTTTGTTTACAATTTTCAATTCATTGACTAGTTTAATTGCTGAAGGATAATTTGAGCTGCCCTCTTAGAAACTCACTACATTTAATTTATACAATTAAAATCTCCGAAAGCTACTGTAAAACAGTGCGAATTTCGCTTCAATCGTTAGGCTAAACAGCAGAATAAATTGTGAATACAGTTTGTGCCACGGTGAGGAGCAGCAAAATCAGCGCAACCAAAGCCGATATGGATGACCAAGGAGTATCAAAATAAGTATACTTGAAACTAGCCCATTGAACGTGCCAGCTGTTGCGATAATAATTATGCACATCATCAAACAGCTTAGACAAATAGCACAAATCGATATCAAACGCAACATCCTTGCCCAGATTATTGATCAAACGTGCAACTTCTGCATCAGTGCCAAGATTATTCTCTATAATATTTCGATCACATAAATATTCGACATCTCTAGATGCGTTCACCAAAGAATCTAACATCGTAGCATAAGCTGTGATGTGTTTGGAGGAACCTGAATGACACTGTTCATATGCCACACAATTAAAAAGAAAATATGTCATGAAATCGTCAATTATGATGGTGGGCATTTCGATCACTCCGTGTCTGAATTTTATCACCAAGAAGCTTTCTGCTTTGGCTGGATTGAGCTTGATTCCGGCACGGCGAAGCTTTGTTATTGAATGGATTCCGTTGGCTGGTTTATCTTTTGGCTTTACCGGCTCTTCTAGATCGGATGGAATTAAGCTTAAGCGGACCAAGTCAAGTAAATGTCTGCCTTTAAGATTTTTGTGCTTGGCAATATCTTCATCTGGCCTCTGCATTACATTGTTGAAAAATTCCAAAGCAAGAGTAGCCAAGGTCGGGCCAGATTCTTCTCCACGCAATTTTGATAAATCAAACAAACATTCAAGAACAAAATAGGGCATTTGATTCTCTAGTCGAAGAAAGTCTCTACAAAAAAAAGGTAAAATCCATGCGATGTTGATCAAAGGATCATCTTGCTCAAGTTTTACCAACCTTGCAACTTTTCGAAACAATTCAATTATGAAAATCCCATCAAGAACCAACAACTCAACAAATTCGTCAGTGTGAATATGAATGGTTTCTGAATAACATTCTCTTGCCTTCAATTGTACTGATTCCACTGCTTTCAAAAAGTCTTCTAAGCCTAAGCCTTTAGTAGTTTTCATTCTATTGAGAAAGGAGCCTAGATATCTCCATTTGTGTTCTTCAATCATTTTAAGATGAACTTGACCATGATGATATGGACCAATTGAGACAGTATGAGGTTGGTAATACTTACCATTGTTATCAACAAAGCTCTGTGGGGCTCTAGAAATGCAGCACGATTGCTTACCAGCAGCGTTGCATAACAATTTAGGCGGTTACGAGATTTTCTTGTGCATGGAATCCAATCGATCCTTGTTTACTTCCCATATTCTTATGACATGACTGCCTTCTGCTTCTGCTTCTGCTTCTGCTTCTGCTTCAACTTCTACTTCTGTGGAAGTGTTTCCCATCTCTGTCATAAAATCATGGAAAATTCATGGCAGGCTAAATTGTCTCTTTGGATGAATTAACGCAGAGAATTGGATACGTTCCTGTTTCCAACTAGGAAAAGTATAAAGATTTGGAGAGATGGATCAAAATCTCAAATTAATCATCGACTCCGTCATCTCTTCTAAAATAGAAATATATAAAGATGAGACGAAAACACAAAGGACGTGGTCCAATCAGTAGTAAGCCGCTGAAAGTGAAACATAAATAATGCAAAGATATTTCGTGCAAGTGCCTGCTTCCTTATTTAATGGTCAATGGTAAAACCCAGCTCATGATAACTTAATTCAGATTCCTTATCAAGCCTGATTTTTCTCAATTCCTCGAAAGATCTCCTCCCAATCAATTAAGTGAAATTTAGCTCGTTGTGTTTTAAATATAGGCAGCAGAGCTATGAAATATGAACAGACTGGGCTCAACAACCAAGTCCACCTTTATATATAATTAGAAAATGAATTATGGATTTGATAGCATTTGGGAAAAATTGGCTTATTTGAGTGGAATGGCATGGAGTCATTGGTAAGTGGCAGAATGTTTGTTAATTTTACGGGCTTTAAAGGGAGAAATTAGCCAATAGTGAACATGGACAGGGTTGGCAAGCCAATAGCCCAATCAAATGATATTATAATAACCTTATGTGTTCACTGATGAATCTCAAATGAACCGATTTGTAATTGTTGTAAATTTTAAAATAATTTGTTTTTATTGTGCTGCTGAAATAATAATTAGCTATAATAAGAATTTGTTAAATATTCGGTAAATTTTATTTTTAAAAGTGTTTAGAATTTAAAAAATAATTTATATGTGTCATAAATTTTATTATTAGAATATGTGATAATACAAATAATCAAAATGTACGTAATTCTGAATAAAAATTATTCTTATTTGTAAGTGACTGTCTTTTATATATATATATATATATATATGCAAATAACTAAAAATGTACACAAATTTTAATGAAAAATATTTTTATTTAGATGTTTATCTTTTATAAATAATTATCAGTTTTTTTTTTTTTACACACTTAAATATAAACATCTATGAGAAATAATTGATAGTCCATTAACTTTACACAATTTTTTATACTTATTTCTCATTTATTAGATTAATAAATTTTTAATAATTAAAATAAATTTACCATGTGTAATTAATACATCATAATTAATACACATATAAAATATAAATAGTGTAAGAAATTGTGTGTGTGGATATATAGAGAGATTTTTAATTTTATACAATTTTTTACTTTAATTTTTTAATTATTAAATTAATACACTATCACATCAAATCTAATATATATAAAATATAAATAGTATAAAAAATTATGTAAAAAAGAATAGTAAGTGTAAGCTACATGATAATTAACAGATCATCAATTGTTTGAATATTTTATGAGAATTAAATTTTGATTAATGACTAGATTAAAAGAAATGCATGAATAATTGAATATTGTTTAATATGCATCCGGTAATCCAGCTTACGTTACATCCAGTAACCCAATTTTTGAGGCAAAGAAAATTTTCACAACTGTCCAAGTTTGAATTTAATAATTCACTCGACTGGTAATGAGTTATTGGATACGTTGCACTCTTTTTCAGAGTAAAGAATTTTATTAATTAAATTGTAAGAATTGCAAAATATTGCTTGATAGTAGATAGTCCTTATTGAATTTTTTATTCAAAAGAATTCAAGGCTATTTGCTCATATAGCGACAAACAATTATCTGACGCATCATCAAAATCAATCAATTCCTGTTCCAAACCCTCTGTTTCAAGATTCTAAAGATTTTTCTGAATGATAAAAAAAAAAAAAAAAATTTACAGACAAAACAATCTACAAACAAGAAATTATTCATAAACAATGAACTGACAATTTATTATTCATGAAAGCATATTTATATTGAAGAGCACATTAAAAGCAATTTTATATTTGTCTTTCACAAAAATTTGAATTTGTCAAAATCCATATTTCACTTCAAATTTTAAAAATATTTTAGCATTATATAATATTTTAACATAGCTATTTTATTTAGAATAAGGTATCGAATTCACTAATAAACTTTATTAAGAAGTTTATAATTAATAACTAATTTAGGAGCTCCTCGCTTAATTTTGGCTTTGTTTTGAACATAAAATGCATGGCATATTTTGACTTTAACATAAGCCTTTTGTATGAAAAAAAATGAATTTTTTTTTAACAATACTCTAATAAATTTTTATTCATTTGTGTTGGTCGAGCTTTTGAAGGAATGAATTTTTCACTAAAATCTTAAATATACAAGAGTTCAACAGTATGTTTCTTTCATTGCCAAAAAATATTGGGAAGTTATGCGCATACCTACAGCTACAACCTCTACTATTGAAGTAATCGATCTCTCATCTACGTCCTCAGCTCTATCATGTTTATTCTCATCTCTTACTTCACCCACATTCTCAATAGGTGGTTTAACCAACCTCTGATTTGAGGTAGCATCATGGAGTACTTCCTCTAATTTAGCTCTGTGTTTAGGTGACCTGTTATCTACTTGGAAGTAAACAAGATTAGTAGCAATTCGAAAATTTTCTAGGCTAGACAGAATAAGACACGACTCGAGAAATGAAGGTACCAAAAATGTAACTCTTGCATGTAAGTTTTCTCAGGCATACCACATACAAGACACTAACACTCTCCCCACTACAATCACCGACTTTTAGACCATGCTCTAATACCAAATTTGTAATATCCTTAAATTCTGAAATATTATCGACAGATGATAGAACTATTCTATCACCTTAAGTCTTATACAATTTATTTGAATACCAACGCAACTCATGCATGTACCACACAGTTCATAAAACATACTCATGAAACTCAAAGGCGATATACTTCCGCAAATGTTATATGTGTGTGTGTGTGTGTGTGTAGAACCCACTAAATTCGGTATGTTTTAAGTATATTCGATTTCGACAATAATGAATTATTCGGACGTGTTAAGGTTCGAAGAAAATTTTTTTAAAAAATATGCATGCATAGTAAAATTGATATTTATGTATAAAATGCCATAAATACATATATAGACTTAAATTCTTGATTTTATTTCTCTTTTATTTTCAAGGTAATCATAAATAAATGTAAGGATTAGATTGAAAGAATTTTAAAATTCAAGGGGTTAAAGTGTAAAATTTTTATAAGTTAGGTGAAAAAGTATAAATAGTAAAAGATGTAGGGTCACATTAAAATATTTATATTTTTATTATGGCCCAATGTAATTACTAAGGCAAGCGCCATATATTACTAAGTAAAAGCTAATATGGTTATATAGATTCAAATCTAATTTAAATGAATTTTAGCCCAAATAGTAAAATCCATAAACTAAGCCCAAATTTTGATGTTTCAATTTACATGTTTCTAGAAGTCATTATGTTTGTTAGCAAAATTGAGAAGAGAAGAAGAGTAAAATACGTGAAGGGGGAAAAGAAACAAAGGAAACAAAAAGACAAAAACAAAACATTTAATAATAATAATAAAATAAAGCAAATTTTTATATTTTTAAATCTCCAATTCTCAAGACTTTTCCACATAAGTTTAGACCAATAAAAGCCAAGAAGAGGTATTGAAGGGGGAGAGCAAAAATATGCCATGAAGGAAACAAGGCAAGAAAACGTAAATTAAGGGGGAGAAGGCCATTTGGCCGTGAGGTGAGCTAGGTGGGGAGAAGAAAAAGGCCAAGCAACCATGGGAGAAGAGAGAAGGAAAATAGAAAGGGAAGGAAGAAGAAGCAAGAAAAAGAAAATATAAAGGTAAGCATGTTTAGTTGAATTCAACTTGTTGTTTAATAAGTATTTTATGTTGAATGAATGTAAAGAGTGAATTTGTGGTTGTTTTGTAAGAGGATAATGTATGAAATGAATTATATCTATGTATGTGGGGTGGTTATATGATGTGTAAAATGACTGATGAGAAGGGTGGTCATATATACATATGTGTGTGTGTGTGTGTATTTTGATATTAAATGAAGTAGGATGGATGGATAATGAGTTGTCTTGAAGTTATTGCTGTTTAATGATTAATTGATGCTAAATTTATGTTAAGACACAAATTGATGGCTTTAGAAAATATGTATTTATTTAGTGAAGTTATGGTGGAGTGTGGGTGCTATAAAATAAGAAAGTTTAAGTATGTTATGTGCTTATTATGTGCAAATTTTGGTGGCTAAATGGTGTTAAGAAATGAGAAGGTGAATTGGCATGAAATAGATATAGAGGCATGCATTATGATGAAATTTTGAGCATGAAAGGTAAGTGATGGTGAGGATTCATATACAGCAAGACATAAACTGATTTGGGGCCTTAATTTGATGACATTGGTGTATGACCAATTTAGATTTAAAAGGGTATAAGATATCAAAATGGTATTGGGTATAAAAATGGTGATAGCATGGTAAGTAAGAAAACTGTTAGCAAATTTTGTACATGCTCAATGTGGCAAAAAATGAAGGACTAAGGTGAGATAGGTTATGAAATTAGTGACCGGATGGTATTAAAACATTGGATTAAAAATTCGGATGTGTGCAGTGCTGAAAACCGAGCAGAACTCGAAAAAATGAAATCTGAAAGAGTTTCTGATATTGGATTAAGGCGCCATAAAATTATACGGAAACTAGACATCTATGAGTATAACATATCCAAAAATTAGCTCATTTCGCAAACAAATGAGATCACAGTAAATTTTTGAAAATAGATGTCTTGCTGATACCTATACCCTATTTTAGTGAGTCTTATATTGAAAACTTGACGTAACTTAGGTAATCGAAGTCGAAATCCAAATCCGCAAAGTGTGGTGTAAACTAGACTCATAATTGAATTTGTAACCAAAGATTTAGATCAAAATACATGGCTGATTTTCAATGGCATGCGTTTATAGCGAGCATAGAGCATATTTAGTGCATAAAAGAGAATTCTAACCTAAATTCTAATTTTATTTAATGAATATTTCAATTATGATATTGTTTAGTTAGGTGATAAGAATGCATATTAAATTTGTATTATTTAAGTAGGCATATTATATAGAGCCTAACGATGGACCATTTAATTGTAGATTTACAAACCGAGTGATTGACACCAATGCTTTGAAACGACTTAGCACTTAACGATTAGTAGATGGATACACTTTTCAAGGTTTTTTTTTTAAATAATTGATTTAAAATGTTATTTTTTTTCTAAAAATTATAGACTTTAAAAATGATTTAAATGTTTAATTTTGTTCGAATTTTTAGAATTTGGATATATTGCAAATATGAAATCAATATGTTATAAGTAAGAGTATATTTTATAAATGTTTTGATATTGTTTGTGAAATATTTCTGTGGATAGATTGATATAGTTAAATTGAATTTGTGTTGATATGAGAACTACATGATGAATATGTTTGAGACTTTCAATGCAAGTGCCCAATTTGGGTGTGTCTGTGCACAGATTATTTTTCGACCCTTATCCGAGAAAAGAGTAAGAGAGAGTTTACATATTCTACAGTTACATATTTCGCCCTTACCTAAGTATGAGGTAAGGGAAAGGTTATATATTCTGTCTTTACCCGAGGAATGGGTAAATGAGAGGTTACTTATTCCACCCTTACTTGAGTATAAGATAAAGAAGAGGTTATCATTTCTGCCTTTGTCATTTGTTAAGAGGCAAAGGAGAGGTTATAGCTGGATGAGTTGATATCTGGCACCGTATCTACTTATCCAAGCCGATATTAACGAGATGGCTAATAAAATTATTTATATACTAATATTGAAAAATTCGTTAGCAGGTCTCGAGGTGTTAGTTGGATGTACACCAGAGAATGTCTCGAGGGATAGTTTCTTGGCGAGCCCAAATATTTTTATTTGAACATCTACATATATTATTTATGAAATTAGTTTTAAACATGTTGTTATATCTGATGAATTGATTTTAAAAATTATAATAAAATTTTGTATTTTTTGTGTTAAAATGCTGGTACTCTTACTCATATATTGTTTTATGATTTTTAATTTTAATATTATCCATTTATTCACTGAGTTATACTCACTCTTTTATTTTCTTAAAACATTTTTAGATTAGACAAGTTTTGCAGAGGTCATGAGTCCACTCCCCAGATTAAATTTGGCAAAGTACTATTATAGGAAACGGTAGATACTTAGGGTCTCAGATGTTATATATGTATATGAGGTTTAGTTGGGATTCATAAACTATATTTTGTAATTGATTTGTGAATAACGAATATATTATAGGTACAAATGTTGGAGATTTAATATATGTTTATATATATGTATGTATTTATGTGGACAGTATAAGTTAAATCTTAAATTAAAGATTGTAAATATTTGTATGGATGAAATATGAGAAGCCTTACACAATCGTGATAGTACAGATAATATGTATATATCGCAGTTGTGTAGCGGTTGTTACGTACCCTTATAGATAGATCGGGGCGTGACTATATATATATCATAAATGTTCACATCACACAATGTACTGTCTATATAGCTGACTGACCATAATTACAAATACAACACTCAACATCTGCATAACACAAGACATCACTATAAAACTATCACTTTGTACACAAAATGAGCCCAAGCCTTGGTGACTACGATGTGGATCCTCTCATCAGCTTATGTCTTCATGGTGTTCTAATTATAGAATCTAGCAAAATTGGAAAAATGGGGGGTGAGTCTAAAAAACTCAGTGAGTGGATGTTAAATATAATATTAATACATAAGTTTCATAAAAAATCACAATAACTATATTTACATTCATATGCATCTGATAATTCCTCAACTCAATCACAAATAATATCAATGTAACTATGATGTACGTCATCACATATACCACACTAGAAGAATTCTGATGTTTAGGGGCATTACGTATCACCATCCTCCAAGTCACTAGTACTACTCTAAAAAATAATATATTTGAGACAGGAGAATCTATAGGGGTTATGTATCGCCATCCCCCTAGATACATATCTAAAATCTCTGATATCTTAGAGTGTTATGTATCGTCATCCCCTAAGTCACTATCACTGCTCTCAGGAATGTAACATCTGAGGCAAAAAAATCTAGGGTCATTATGTATCGCAGTCCCCTTGGTCCCGTATCTGCAGCTCTGGTATCTAGGAGTGTTACGTATCGCCGTCCCTTTAAATATAACTCTTGTCCTATGGGGCAAAATCTCAAAAATCAAATTCGAAATCATGTTTTTAAAATCATTTCTCATCATGTACTGAAATTGTGCAACCAAATAACTTTTAAAGAAAAATAAATGCAAGAATGCATGTTAAAATCTTTTCCAAAATTCATATCTCAAATCATGAGTTCAACATAATTTCATATAAATTTCCATGGAATGTGAACATACTCACATGCTAAAAAAAATCTCAAGTGTTCATCATTTCATGAGAAACCTTTTTCAACCAGAGAGAAATAATTTAATAAATTTTAAAAGCATTGATATTTAGCATTATACTTAAACCATAAATTTAGGAAAAGAAATAAAATACCCATTCACAATCATTCTTGATATTCACTTCTCGTGTATCATTGTCTAAATCACAATCCAATTCATATCTCAAAAACTCATAATAATTCACTACTTCTATAACCTCCAACACTAATCTTACTACACTTTCCTCAATTAATACAACATAACCACAATTCTTAAGTTACTTTTACCCACAACATCATCAACATATTCAAGGAAAAATATAGTATATTCAAGGAAAAATATAGTCTAATAACCCTAAATGGCCATATATTTTATAGAGCAATAACTCAAGCATACTTAGAAATTTAATCAAGTTTTCATTCACCTATATTTGAAATACTAAGTTCAAGAAACAATTTCATTTTCACATCTGAACTTAATAAAATAAATTATCTATGAAAAATCAACAAACAAACCTTCAGATCCTTTCTCATTAACACAACAAAATCATAACTCATACCTTTACAATACATCAACACTTTGTCAATATTTTCGATAACCATTCCCATGTTCATCATAATTACTACTTCATTAAGCAATAACCAACATATTCCTAAGAACTTAATTAAGTTCTTCATCATATATATTGCTTCGTTAAACTCAAGTAATTATTTGAAAAATATAACTAATCATTCATATGTCATAAACTCAGGCATAATTTGTAAATTGAAATATTTCAATATATCCTCGACATCACATTATATCAAATTTATAAAAAAAAAATGTGTAAATAAATATCAATGCCTCAAGGGTCATTTCTATGATTTAAATAATTTAATATCTTTATGAAATAACTGTAAAATAAGGCATAAAACACTCCTAATCATTTCACATAAACTAGGCCTACCTAAAATCCCAACTAGTTCGATTTTCGTCGAGATTCAAGCCCAATTCCACAACATATATGCCCAATCGCTTTTATCAATTCTAAAAGATTTCTTAAAACTAAGTAATGTAAGTTTGGAATCATTGTAAAATAAAATTAATCCACTCATTTGTTAAAATTCAACCAAGTGGTACCAAAGCGAGTCGGTAGCTCTCTAATTGGCGATTTACAATACATGACTTATATTAGGTTTCACAATCATCAATGGATGAATAAATAAATAAATGCATGTACACTCTACTGCACTTTAAGGATTTCAATTTCGAATCCGATTACTCAAGTTATAAACACCTAAGTAATGTTTACTGCACAGCGAGCGACTTTAAACTCGTACTGACCTAAATTGACAATATATCACAACCTAGGTTTTTAATGGTATACTCTATTATGAGTCTAGTTTCTACTTCTTCTTACTTATTCAAATTTTGAGTTTGAAATCTCTAGTTGTAATAAATTTTGAACACACAATGCAATGAGACAAGGCGGCACTTCAATAAGGTAGCCTCGTTCTAAATTTTTCTAGGCATTCCTTATTGAGCGTCTTGACCTGATTTTTTTGCTTTATCATTCCCCTATGTGTCTAGTTTCCATTTAATTTTTTGGCTCGTCAACCCAAGGCCTAAAACTCACTCAGTTTCTATTTTTTCGAACCCTATCTGGAAATTTCCAACGATTGATGCTCATACATTTCACCCATGATCTCACTGCCTTAAGCTCCGCTCATATCTGCCACCATAATCATGCCTTATAATGCTTAAGTTTTATATTTTGCCCACCTTAAAAAACAATCACATGGATGCACAATTGCAGCCAACATTTTTCGCATGTTACATTTCAGTTTCACTTTACAAACTCATAAATTCCACCAATGGTTTCTCAAACTTATCTTTCGTATAATCTACACATCCTTATAATGTTAATTTAGATTACTCTAACATTACCCTACCCCATAATTATGCCATGCATTTTAAACCATTTTTATCACTAACAAATGGTATAACATATGGTATTTCACACACAAATCATACTAACACAATTCATATTTTTCAAAGATATAACTGAACACATATACACTCACCTTGCTTGCTGAAAAACCCGATTTCCTTCCATCTTCTCCGTTTGCATCTTTGTACCTCATCCAGGCACTTTATCGAGCATGATGCTTTTCATTTTCTTATTTGCTCTTCTCTCTCTTCCATTTTCTTTCTCTTCCCTCATTCATTCACTTGATTTGGCCATACAAACTCAAACACAAATTCAAAACATCGTAATGAGTAAGCCCTAACTCCATTTGCTCTCTTATTTTCGGCCATTACTTTCTCTCCCATGGCCAAATTTTTGCTTTCTTCCTCTCTACGGTTTTCTTCATTTTTCCTTTTTAACCAAGCTTCCTTTCTCTCTCTTTCTTTCTTGTTTCCGTTAAAAACTAAGACCCTACTTCATCTCTCACGATTTGTTCTCTCTTCTCTTAGTTTTCTTGCCCTTTTCTCTCATCTTACAGGTTTTTCCTTCTTCTTCTCCATCTCTTCACTTGTTCTTTCTTCTTTGGCCGAATTTTCCCCTCTCTTTCCTTGCTTTGGCCTAATTTTCCCTCTCATGGCTGGATTTACCCCATTCCTCTCTTCTTTCCCATATTGCTCTTTTCTTCTTCTCTTAATTTTTGCTAAGTAAATGAGTTAAAACAAAAATGAAGAGAAAAAAAGAAACATGGGTCACTTATATATTTGGTATGGGTGGATCAAGGTTTATTTAGGCTTGGATTTTATTAATTTTTCACTCATGTGTGCCGGGCACAATTAACATCAAATTGGGCTTTTATTTCACAATCTTGGGCTTGAAATATTTGCTTGTTTGGGGCTTATATTTTGGGCTTGAAATTTGCTTATCATGTGGGCTTGTTTTACAATTTATTTTGTTAAACCTAATTGTAAATTTAACTAGCCCAAATTGATATTTGAAAATAATCTAAAATTATTATTAACTCACTTTTCGAATTATTTATCTATTATGTTCGAAATTTTTTTTTTCGGTCATCAAGATTTCACTGTAATTATTGTGTAAAATTTCAGTCGTTACAATATTACTACTCATTCTTGAATACCGCAACCTTAAGCCACAATTCATAAGCACTTACAACTTAACACATTCACAACACTTTTGAAAATATTTTCGAAACTATAAACATCATGGATTTTCATAATGCCATAACCAAAGTAGTATAGAAGTTTATTTAAATTTTTCAGCACACATATTTCAAACATTTATTCTAAATGGCTTTCGAGAAAATAATTATCCACTCACCTATTTGGAATCTATTAGTTTAATTTAAGGTGGGGTCTATGATTGTTCCGGTTGTCGATCTACAACACATGGCATTCATTAGAATTTATAGATATAAATGAATACATAATAACTATATTATGCGTGTACACTTTCCCCAGTAAATTCAGATGTTTTAGATCACTACAAAGTTTAAACCAAAATTATCTAAATTGGATGTTCACCAATTCACTTTTCAATTACTCTTGATAATAGTTCACTGAACATGGGGCAACTTCGCATTTTTCCTGTGATCCATTGGCAATAAATTTTAAGTCAAAATTTTAATATATTCATTTCTTATGAGTCTAATTTATATAGCCTTTTTTGGTGTTTCATTCGAATTTCTATAACTCAACTTATACTTAAATGAATAGACGTTGTTCTAACAGCGGGTTTTCTAAATTTTTTGGGAATTCGTTTCTTGACCAAAAAATATAATTTTCAATTATGTTATTTTTTATTATGTCTAGTTTCTATAGCCTTTTATGGATTCTGATTTTGATTTCTAATGTTCAAGTTATAACCAATTTAGTACACACTGCACAAACACGAGACAGTGTGTAGTGCTAAATAAGACAACCGACTTTCGACCTTTATTGGGAATTCATCCCTATATAAAACGATCTAATTTTCGTATATGCTGTTTCTTTATATATCGAGTTTTCATAAAATTTTATGGTACTAAAAGTCGATGTCGGGAACACTATTCTGTTTTTGGTTTTTCACACGCTACTCAGAAAATTTTGACAAACCGAATGTCATACAGGGCTGCCAAGTTGCTAAATTTTCTTAGAATTCACCCTCTTATGCAAAATTCTGATTCTACACTATGTTGCTCGTTATCATGTCTAGTTTCCTTAAAATTTTATGGCTCATTAATCAAAAGTCTATAATTAATTTTATAAACCAACTAGGTCAGAAACTCCAGCAACAAAACATCACCCCAGCCATTACTATAGTAGAGTAAACATATTACTGACATTGTCAAACTGCATAATTTTCTATCAATTAATCCACTTTCCCATAGCAAGAAGGTTTTAAATTATCACTTCAAATATTCACATATATCATTTTTACTATATCTCTTAAAATGCACCACTATAAGGCAATTATAATGAATATATCTACTCATTTATCTCACCCACAAACACAGTTTCCTAAACCAAATATTAAACAATAATACTGCGTCCCAATGCAAGATATATATTATGCACAAATTTGTTCCCAAAATGTCTTATATTCATCCACTACCAATTGGAAAATAGCAGAATACATTAGACATTGAAATAAAAGTGTTATTAACAAAATCTGAAAATGATGCAGTAGACGACACAGAGAAGCTAAACATTAGTCCATTTGTTAATTCATGGCCAAGTCTGCTTCACTTTCAAGGATAGGAATTCAACATCACAAGAAATGGGATGGAAATAATAAGTGTCACTTCCATGATATAATATCATCCAAACTACCAGATCATGTAAACTACTAATTTTCTAATTGCTAAAAAATAATAATGATAATAATAATAAGCAAAACAAATGAAAAGTCATAACGCATGAGTATATTATATACAAAAAACAAAAGGAGAAAATTACCAGAAACTTCAATGCCTAATTTGCAAAGATGCAACTATCTAAATTCAAACCTTCGTTAGATATTCCCCGGAATAAAATAGAACAAGCCAAATTCTCTCCTCTCCTCTTCTTTCCGTCTTTGGCTCTTCCCTTTCTCTCTTGTTTATCTCCTTCTTCTCTTGATTTTTCCCCTTTCACGGGTTCTTCTTCTTTTCTTTCTTGCTGAATTTTTCTTCTCTCTTCTCTCTACAGGTTTCTCTTTCTTTTTCAACTCTTATAGAATTTTCTACTTTTTTTAAGTATGCACACATGGTTAAATCGGTACTTAGGTAATAAAATGTCATAGATACATATATAGACCTAAGTACATGATTTTATTTTTCTTGTATTTTTTATATAAATATAAAAAATATAAGGACTAAATTGAAAGGATTTTAAAACTCAAGGGGTTAGAATGTGAAATTACAATAAATTAGGGGAAAGTGCAAATAAAGAAAATGTTCGGCCACCAATAAAATAATTATATTATTATATTATAAGCCAATGAAGTCTATTACTAAGTCAATCCTAAGATATTTGTAAGTTAAACCAATATGGATATGCAAGCCCAAATTCAATTTTAATGCATATAGGTCCAAATGCATGTAAACCCAAATTTAACCCAAATTGGTATTTAATCTTCTACAATATTCTAGATCTTTTTACTTCTTATTTAGACAAATAAAAGACAATAAAAATAGAAGAAAAAAGAGAAGCAAAAATGTGCATTAAGGGGTAGGAAAAAGAGTGAACCTGTGAGGTGGAGTATGAAGGGAAAAACTGGTCAACCCAGAGGAAAGGAAGGAAGTGGTGGTTGGAAAATATAAGGAGAGGCAGTGTGGTGGCCAGACCAACAAAGGAAAAGAAAGAGAGAAGAAGAAGAAAGAAAGGAGAAGAAGAAAGAGAGAGAGAGAGAGAGACTTGTTTACTTGGTAAGGTATGTGTGTTGTTTGATTTTCAAAGTGATTATTGTTGTTTTAATGATTAATTGATGTTAAATTGATACTAATGTATGAAATTGTGATTAGTGTTATAGGTGAATGTCATGTAAATGATGTATATGTTTGTTGATTTGGGTGTTTTGGTTGTTAGAGAATCAATGAAATAATTTAAGGTGGAAATTGGTGTGTAGGCATGCATTATGATGAATTTTTGAGCATGGAAGGTGAGTAATGGTGAGATTACATACATGGCAGGGCGTAAATTGATTTCGGGCCTTAGTTTGATGACATTAGTGTATGACCAATTTAGATTTAAAAAGTTATAAGATATCAAAATAGTGTAGGACATAAAAATGGTGATAGCATGGTAAGTAAGAAATCTGTCGACAAATTTTGTACATACGAAATGTGACGAAAACGCTTGCGTAATTAGGTGAAATGTGAGCCATCATCGTACATTCTATACAGATGTTTAGATGATGGAAAAATGAAGGACTTAGGTGTGTTAGGTCATGAAATTAGTGGTCGAAATTGTATAAAAAAATATAGGATAAATTCGAATGGATGTAGTCGTTGGAAATCTAAGCAAGGCTTAAAAAAATGAAATCTAGGAAAGTTTTCAATGTTAGATTAATAAATCATAAAATTTTACAGAAACTAGACATCTAAGAGCACAACATATCCAAAATTTAGCTCGTTTTGCAAAGAAATGAGATCAAAGTAAAATTTTGAAAATGGACATCCTGCCGATACCTATACCCTATTTTAGTGAGTCTTATGCCAAAAACTTGGCGTAACTTAGGTAATCGAAGTTGAAATCCAAATCCATAAAGTGCGGTGTAAACTAGACTCCTAATAGAGTGTGTCACCAAAAATTTAGATCGAAATATGTTGCCAATTTTGAGCGGCGCGTGTTTGTCACAAGTGTAAAGTGTGTCTGCTTATAAAATAAACCCATAAACTAAATTTAAATTCTATTGAATGGGTATTTCAAGTATATTATTATTAGTTAGGCGATAAGTTATGTATATTACATTTGTTCTATTAGATTAGGCATATTGTATATAGAATATAATGAAGAAATCATATAATTGTAGATCAACAACCTGAGCACCCGACATTGACACCTTGAGTCCAAGATTTGAGAGTGTACAAATGAGTAGATGGATACATTTTTTAGAGTTTTTAAAATAAAATAATTTTAAAATGATAAATTATTTTCTGAAAATTTTAGAATTAAAAAATGATTTAAATGTTTGACCATGTTATGGATTTGTGAAAATTTTAATGTATTGTAAATATGGAATTGATATATTATGAGTAAGAATATGTTTTATAAATTATTTTGATTATTTGTAAAATATTTTGTGGATGGGTTGACGTATAATAAATTGATTTGTTTTATCATATGAATTATATGATAAACATTGTATGCGAATTTTATGTTCAAAACTTGGGTGCAAGTGCTCAGTTGAACGCATCATACACAGATATGTTCCGCCCTTACCCGAGAAAAGGGTAAGAGAGAGGTTATATATTCTGTCCTTACCTGATAAATGGGTAAGGGAGAAGTTACATATTTTCACTCTTACCTACCCAGGAAAAGGGTATGGGAGAAGTTACATATTTTCGCATTTACCTACCAGGGAAAAGGGTAAATGAGAGGTTATGTATTCCGCCTTTATCCAAGGAAAGAGATAAATGAGAGGTTACATATTTCTTCCCTTACTTAAGTATGGGGTAAGGGAGAGGTTACTATTTTTGTCTTTGTCATCTATTAAAAGGCAAAGTAGAGGTTACAACTGAATAAGTCGATGTCTGTGTTAAAAAACAAGAATGCATAAATAGGATGGTAAATTAGACATTCAAGCTAAGAACATTTCATAGCATGCAAGTTTTTCATAATAATCTTTTAAAATTTAAAAAAAAAACTCAATTTGTAAGAAAGATTTGAAGTGTTTACCTTACTTCAATGGATGCTTGATGAAGATGAAGGAGTAGTAGACTTGAAAAACACAAGTCCTCCACAAATTTTCACCCTTGATGCACAATGAAAGGGAGGGGTTTTAAGAGGAAAAATGAGTGATGTTTTCTTTCAATTTTTCTAAGTATTTTTACTTAATGAAAAATGTGGAAGACTTTGGTTTTTATAGTTAGAGCTGATTTGTAAATATTTTATTTGCATGGGAGCCCTTGCAAAATCTAATTTTGGTAAAAATTACCCCATGCTTTGCAACTTAATTCTTGGACAATCACTTATTGTCATAAAGGCATGCAAACTATACTTGTTTGTATTTTTAACCTCTAGATATTTATTATAAGTCATTTAACTTTTAAAGGATTAATATTTAATTCCTAATAAATATTATTAAGTACCCTCTAAATTAAAAATAATTAATCTAATTAATTATTGTAAGGCTATTTTAACTTTTAAAATACCTTATTTAATTTTATGTAACACTTACATAAAATAATCAAAACTCTTATTATTTTAGAACAGTGCTAGCTTCCTTTTAAATAATCCGTACCCTCTCACATTAAGTATTGGCGTGACCTTGTGGGACCTCTGTGAATTAGCCGTGTCCCGATTTTGGATCTCATCCAAAATTAATTTCGAAAACATTGACTATGGTTGACATCTAACAACATGCTATAGCCCCTAAAATGCGGCGAGTTTAATAACTTCGTCAAATCTCATTTTAATATAAACTGTCATATTTGCCATGTAGGTAATATCCTTCCATTGTCTATATCCTTATCGAGTATAGATTCACGAATGTCAAAATCTTAAACTCGATTTCTCTGTGAACCGTCGATCGCTATATCTGGAATTTGTCATCTTGAACTCTTCACATAACTAATAATCACTATGGCCAGAGATTTATTTTTTCGACATTTATAAATGCTCACCTTAGGAACTCAGATACAAATTGAGTTAGCGAAAACTCCAATCCTAAAATCGCGAGTCAACAAATCACATCTTGACCATTGTTCATTTCCACATACGAACAACGCATGACCAAACCGGCTTATTGTACGTGACATGGCTAGCCTCGTACGAATACACTATATGAACCATACGCATCCATACCAAATTCGACCACGATGTCTTAGGTCGAAGGACTACATCGTACACTAATATGACTTAACAATTAATCATTGACATCATGCTATTCCATGTGATTTATCGTTTATTTTGGTCATGTTTGATAAACAATTCACTAACTGTGAATCCACAATAATGCTCTAGTGACATGACTATCATTGTCATCCGAACTTATATCAACCTTTTGATATCTTTTTGGAAGCATTCAATATACCTACAATACAATATTATTGCCTAAAAAATATTGTTTCCGTAGGGAACACTTTTGATAAGAACATTTATTTTAAGTGTCTTATTTGGACTTATCACATTCATAAATTATTTACAGCATGTATAAATAGTTGAAACAACATTCAAATGTGAATCAAGAATAATTCTTTTATTTATTAAAAATAATAAATATCTAATTACAAATTAATTGCCGAGAAACTTACAACACGATTTGTTTCTAGGGCATATACACTAACAAACTCTCACTTACACTAAAGCCAATCGTTGTTGTATCTCATACCTATCTTCTTAAGATGGTAGTCCAATTGTTTTTGTGTCATTGCTTTAGTCAGTAGGTCAGCCACGTTATCTGTTGAAGGAATCTTCTAAATTATTATTTCTCCCATTCCAACAAACTCTTACAAAATGTGATACTTACGCTGAATATGTTTTGACTTTTGGTGTGCTCTTGGTTCTTTAACCTGTGTAATAGCCCCAGCATTATCACAGTACACGCTTATTGGATAAGCCATGTTAAGAACTACACCTAGTTCATCCATAAACTTACATATCTAAATAGCCTTTTTTGCTGCTTCCGAAGTAGCAATTTATTCAGCTTCTGTAGTGAAATCCGCTGTAGTCGTCTGCTTGAAACTTTTTCAGGTTACAGCTCCTCCATTACACATAAATATAAAACCTTATGTAGACTTTCTATCATCGATATCTGATTAAAAATTTGAATCCGAATATCCCTGAATGTTCAACTCTTGACATCCATAACTCAAAACCAGATCCTTAATCCTTCTCAAGTACTTTAGGACTGATTTTACAGCCGACTAATGTTTCTCCCCTGAATATGCCTAATACTTGCTCGTAATACTTATGGCATAGCTATATCAGGTCTTATACAAAGCATTGCATACATCAAACTTCCTATGGCAGAAGCATAAAGAATGTTACACATTCGTTGCCGCTCTTCATCGGTCTTTGGACTATCGTCTTTAGAAAGACGAAGACTATGTGTGAAAGGTAAGAGACCTCTCTTAGAGTTCTCCATGCGGAAACTTTTCAACATTTGCTCAATGTACAATCTTTGGGATAATCCGATTTATCCGTTTCATTCTATCTTTATAGACATGAATACCAAGGACATATGTTGCATCACCAAGGTCTTTTATCAAGAAAGTTCTAGATAACCAATTCTTAATCTCATTCATCATGCCTACATCATTACCCATTAATAGTATGTCATCTACATATAATATGAGGAATGTGATGACACGATCTTTAACCCATCTGTGCACATAGGGTTCATCCGAATTTTTGACAAAACCAAATGCTTTGATTGTGTCATCAAATCAGATGTTCCAGTTCCTAGAAACCTGCTTCAATCCATAGATGGATCGATTCAACTTGTATACCTTATGCCTATCTATTTTGGACATATGCCTAATGGGTTATTCCATATAGATGTTCTCCTCAATGAAACCATTAAAGAATGCTGTCTTGACATCCATCTGCCAGATTTCATAGTCGTGGTATGAGGCTATGGCTAGCATAATTCGGATGGATTTAATCATTGCCACTGGTGAAAAAGTTTTCTCAAAATCAACCCTTATTTCTGAGAATAACCTTTCGCAACTAGCCATGCTTTGAAGGTCTCTACCTTCCCATCCTTACCAATCTTTTTCTTATAGATCCATTTGCAACCAATAAGAACTATTCCTTCTAGTGGATCTACAAGTGTCCAGACTTGATTTATATGCATGGATTCTATCTCCAAATCCATAGCCTCTAGCCATTTTCCTGAATCCTTATCTAGGATTGCTTCTTTATAGTTTCTTAGATCATCACCATGATCTGAGACTCCCACTAGAAAAGATTCAAAATCTTGTTCATGTAGGAATCCATACCTTTCTTGAGGTCAGGATACTCTAAAAGACTTACGAGTTAGAACCATGGTATCTGATATTAATGTTCGTTGAGTGGACGGTCCAGCTTTAGCAATTTCGGTTCTAGACTTTTCAGACCCTTTCTTGAGCTCTATGTTTCTACCCATGCCACATTCCTCCAAAAACTCTTTTTCAAGGAAGCGTGCATTTCTACAAACCTAAACTCTTTGGTTAGAGGGAAAATAGAAGTAATATCCTAAACTGTCTTTAGGATACCCGATAAACCAACCCTTCTCGGATTTCGTATCCAGCTTATCTATGTTAAAAAGTTTAATATAAGCCGGAAACCCCCAAATCTTCATATAACCAAGACTTGGGGCTTTGCTATTCCATACTTTACATGGTGTCTTTTGGACAGACTTAAACAGAACTTTATTTAGAATATGCACTGTTGTTTGAAGTGTATATCCTTACAGGAACTCTAGTAAGTTAGTGAAACTCACCATCAATCATACCATATCTAATAAGGTACGATTCCTCCTCTCTGATACTCTATTGAGCTATGGAGTATAAGGAGGAGTCATCTGCGAGATAATCCCACTATTTCTTAAGAAACTCTAAAACTCTGTACTCAAGTATTCACTTCTTGAATTCCTTAAACTTTTCAAATGATTCAGATTTGTATTTCATCAAATACACAAACCCATACCATGACATATCATCGGTAAAGGTAATGAGTGCTTAAATCTTCTTTGGGCGATGGTATTGAAAGAACCACATACATCAATATGTGTGAGTTCTAACAGTTTATTGGCCCGTTCCCTTTTACTCTTAAAGGGGGACTTGGTCATTTTTCCCTAGAGACAAAACTCATAGTTTGGATAGGGCTCATAACCCAATGGGCCTATAAGCCTACTATTTCCAAGTTGTGTTAGTCATATTTCTCCTATATGACCTAACATATAATGCCATAGTGTTTTAAATTTTGATTCTGTTCAGATTCTCTTATTAGTGATAGTGCTAATAAAATCATAAACATTCATTTCAAGCACATACAAACCATTTATATTAAGTGCTTTACCCATAATTATATTTCCAAAATATATAAACCTTCATTACTATTTAAATGTACACTGTAACCACCCTTACATAGTACTGAAATAGAAATGATGTTTCTTGAGGTAGATTTAAAGTACAATACTTTATTTAATTTAATTACTTGCCCAGATTCTAGTATAACAAAATATGTACCTATGGCTTCTGCTGCAACTCTTGCTCCATTAGCCATCTTCAAAATGACATCTCCCACTGCTACCTTAAAACTATTCTGAAGTACCTGCATAGACATACAAATGCGGGATGTAGAAGCTGAATCTAATATCCAGGAATGATTATCTAAATTAATACATAATTTATATTCTATCATTTGACAATGAAAATTACCTGCTTTTGCCTTCTTAAGGCTCTCCAAGTATTGAGGACAGTTTCTCTTCCAATGTCCATCCTTTTTACAGTGGAAATATTTTCCTTTATCATTTGGCTTTTTCTTCTTCTCAGCCTAGCCCACTTGCTTCTTAAAAGCCTTCTTTTTGGGTCCAACTTTTGGCCATTTCTTTGTTGACCTCTTGGGCCTGGACCTACTAGCAGTGGTAGCATAAACATTTTCATGTCCCTTACCCTTATTCATTTACTGATAGTAGTCTTGAAGCTCATTTAGCAATTCAGGTAACTGCCTCTCAATCCTATTGAGATTAAAATTTATAATGAAGGGTTTAAAGCTTGATGGTAGTGATTGAAGAATTATATTCACCTTAAACTAGTGAATAAACACCATGCCATAGACCTCAAGTTGTGTCAGATTATTAATTATCTTAATAACATGATCGTCTGACGGTACCCCTTCCCTCAGCTTCTGATTAATCATACTAACACACAAATTATATTGATTAAATCGAGAATTGTCTTGATATAGTTCTTTCAAGAACTGTGTTATCTCATATGCAGTTGGAACATTTTCAAATTGTATTTGGTGCTCCTGATTCATCGAGGCAAGCATAAATTTTTTATTTTCTTACTATCCTCTTTCCACTGATTGAATATCTCTATATCCTTTGGTATGGCATTTTCCCCTATCTCTATAGGGAGAGGAGCTCCTAGCATACTTTCGAAATTTATAACAATTATAAGATTTTTCAACCAGTCCTTATAATTTGTTCCATTTAAAGTGTATTTGTCCATGATGTTAAGCAGTGATGCGTTTGCCATTATAAACAATTTTATAATATATCACAATAAAAAAAAATATATTTGCAAGAATAGAAAAATAAAAATTTATTAGTGTCTATAATCATTTAAAACTATCAACTTGCTAATCTCATTTGCTCCTACTATTTTATTCGGACCCTACAACCCCTCAAGTGGTATCCGAAAATAATCATTGGTTTATTTCTAGTGGTGAATCAAATTCTCGTTTCACCCGGTCAACCTCACATAATAGAAGCTTGGTTTTCCGAGTTCAGCAAGTAAGAAACATTTTTCCCTTCGTATCACTATACAAGGTATAATTCATTTCTTTTACCCTAACTTCGAAAACCTCACATAATAGAAATCTTGGTTTCCTAAGCTAGCTAAACCCGATCTACCGTGCTTTCTTAAAATAATACTTTCACCAAACCTTCACATAATAGAATCTTAGGCAAGGAAGAAGTATTCGTCCAAAAACAAAGTAACTAACTTTTAAAATATAAATGTCATACTCCTCACATAATAAAATCTTGGAATATTGATATTTATAGCAAAAATTTTGGTTACCCTACAATGGGAGACATGGATTTAATAATTTTTTTAAGTAGATTTATTAGGTTTAACCTTTGAATTTAATCATTTTTCATGCTTTTTGTTTGTTTATTAGGAGCATTCATAAACATATATATCCTATATGCATAAAATCATGTGGGTTGATCATGGGTTTTTCGAAAATTACAGCCTGAAATAAACTATTTACTAAAGGTTACAATTCTTCAGTCTCTTTTATCTTCTCTTCAGATCTCATCTGGTACATCAAGTCTTCATCCTCATGATTTATTTACAAAATAGATCTAAGGCACGCAAGCCCGAATTACATAAATAATTTAACTATTAAATATTACATGTCTTAAATGAATTAAAAATATATATATTACAAACCTTTAATATTTTAATAAATCATTTAACACCCATGGTCAAACTCTCTAATCTAACAATCATGCATCAATTATACATAAACATTAAATAATTCACCTTAAGATTGCATCTAAACTTAAAGGTAAACTAAACAATTTAATTAAAATAAGCACTAATGCATACATATATCAAATGCACATATACACTACTTAATATATCACATATATAAGTACTTTAATGAAAAATGCATATATATTATTATTAAATTAAAATGAGGCATGCAACAATTACACAAAAGATCACAATCATAACACTTATGTCATAATCCACCCATAAGTAAAATAACAATATTATTTATCAAATCATTTCAAAAATAATTTCATAGCATTTTATTATTCTTATTTAAATAATATCTCATATTAATTAAATATTTTATATTTCTCAAATATTACAAATAATACATCTAATGTAGTATATCATAGCATGACAAATTAATCAAATTAAATGTCACACACATGCTAAAAATACCATTTAATATGCAAATTTCAGATATGTGATTTTTTTGAACATTTCATCTCATCAATCATTTTAAGCATCCATTTAATTCATCTCATGAATTAAATTACCATGAACAATTATCATCCAATATACATGCAACACTTGTACATATTTATCATGCAAATAATATTTTAATCATATCAAAATATTTCATTTAGCATGTTATAGCAATTTACATTCTTAATGTTGTTAAACATGTATCTTTCACTCAATCATAAAAACATTCAAACAAGCATCATGGAACACTTCCTATAGATGTTATGAACAATTTAATATACTAATTATAGCATTTATTAACTGAAATCAAATTAATTTATTAGAAAACCAAAATCTGTCCCAAAACAGTTTTAAAGGTAAATTAGGTTTCATGGTCATTTTAGGGCAAATAACACACATGCATGGCATATACTTTACATCTAATATAACAACCATTATGTTAGGACTTTATAAAATATGCTTAATACATCTAATCACATTATAATCATTGAAAAATAATTTTTCAAAAATATTAAACAAAACAGTCCACTTGCATGCATTATTATGTATTTTACAAACAACCTTTTGCATGCAATACTTCCAATCCATCAAGCACTTCAACCATTGAAATTACATGCATCTTATAACATTTACAAGTTATCTAAACACATGCAATCAGACCTGAAAAATTGATTTTTCAGAATTCTTACATGCATGGCAGAATTTTGTTTTTATGCATAATGCTTAAAGAAAAAAATTTCACCGAATGCAACCAACATGCTTAAATCAACATGCAATTGATCCAATCATTTCATATGTGTCATAACACTTATAAACATCATACGCATATTATAAGAACAAGAAAAACATTTTTTCTTAACCATATTATCCACTTGGCCAAATCAACATGCAAACATAAGTGTTCAAAAAAAAATTCTGCACCACTTAATGAACATGCGTGCTTTTCATAATTCAAATCACACTCAATCATCCCTAATTAAACATATAACACTTAAACACATATTAGAACACATGATTAAAGATCTGGAAAAATTTTTTAGACCAAAATCAACATGAAAACTAAGAGGCATTTGCAGTTTTTGACATTTTCAGCAACATGCATGAATATTTCATAAACCATCTCTATTAGACATATATGCATGCAACCCCAACATTTGTAACATCACAACATGCATATCTTCAAATCTAGAAAATAATTTTTCAGAATGATCAAGCATGATACCCGAATTTACACATGAACAAAGAACTTGAAAAAGATGATTTTTTTTCATGAAATATTTCACATGCAACAACATTCATGCATCCAATGCACAAATAAATCATGGATAATCAGTTTATTATATTTAAATATGACATGCAAGGAGCTATTTGGCTCTGATACCATTTGTTAAAAAACAAGAATGCATGAATAGGATGATAAATTAGACATGCAAGCTAAGAACATTTCATAACTTGTAAGTTTTTCATAGTAATCTTTAAAAATAAAAAAACTCAATTTGTAAAAAGGATTTAAAGTGTTTACCTTACTTCAATGGTTACTTGATTGAGATGAAGGAGTAGTAGACTTGAAGAACACAAGTCCTCCACAAATTTTCACCCTTGATACACAATGAAATGGAGGAGTTTTAAGAGGAAAAATGAAAGAGTTTTTCTTTCAATTTTTCTAAGTGTTTTTACTTAATGAAAAATGTGAAAAACTTTGGTTTTTATAGCTAGGGCTGATTTGTAAATATTTTATTTGCATGGGAGTCCTTTCAAAATCAATTTTGATAAAAATTACCCCATGCTTTGCAACTTAATTCTTGGACAATCACTTATTGTTATAAAGGTATGTAAACTACACTAGTTTGCATTTTTAATCCCTAGGTATTTATTATAAGTCCTTTAACTTTTAAAGGATTAATATTTAATCCCTAATAAATATTATTAAATACTCTCTCAATTAAATATAATTAATCTAATTAATTATTGTAAGGCTATTTTAACTCTTAAAATACCTTATTTAATTTTATGTAACACTTACATAAAATAATCAAAACCCTTATTATTTTAAGATGGTGCTAGCCTCCTTTTAAATAATTCGTACCCTCTCACATCAAGTATTGGTGTGACCTTGTGAGACCCCCTTAAATTAGCAACATGCCATAGCCCCTAAAACGCGACGAGTTTAATAACTTCATCAAATCCCATTTTAATATAAACTGTCATATTTGCCATATAGGTAACATTTAAAGTAAATGTTCTTATCAAGACTTATCATATTCATAAATTATTTACAATATGTATAAATAGTTGAAACAACATACAAATGTGAATCAAGAACAATTCTTTTATTTATTAAAAATAATAAATATTTTATTACAAATTAATTGTTGAGAAACCTACAACGCGATTTGTTTGGCATATACACTAACAGTCTGGCACTGTATCTACTTATCTAGGCCAACGCTAACAAGAGGGCTAATAAAATTGTTTTATATATGATACAGAAAAACTCATTACCGAGCCTCGAGGTGTTAGCTAGATGTATACCGGAGAATGTCTCAAGTGATAGTTTTCTAGCGAGCCTAAATATTTTTATTTGAACATCCACAGATATTGTTTATAAAATTAGTTTTAGCATATTATTATATCTAATGAAATGATTTAGAATTATAATGAAATTTTATATTTCTTGTATTAAAATGCTGATACTCCTACTTATATATTGTTTTATGATTTTCAGATTTACTACTATCCATCTATTCACTAAGTTATAATCACTCTTTTATTTTCGTAAAATATTTTCAGATTAGTAAGATTACAAGGAGGTCATGAGTTTACTCTCCATACCAAATTTGGCATAATAAAATAATGGAAGACTAGTAGGTACTTAAGATCTTTAATGTTATATATGTATAGGAGATTTAGTTGGGATCCATAACTATATTCTATAATTTATTTGTGAATAATGAATATATTATAGGTACAAATGTTGTGGATTTAATATATGTTTATACATGTGTATGTATTTATGTGGACATTATATGTGAAATCTTAAATTTGGGATTTTATATATTTATATGGATGAAGTATTGGAAACCTTATACAATCGTGTGAGTATAGATGAGATATACATCTCGCGATTGTATGGCGGTTGTTACATACCCGTATAGGTGGATCGGGGCGTGACACAAGCTAAGCAACACATCGAGAAGTGAAATGCACAAGTTGCCACCCAAGACAATAGAAGGTATAAGCATGTTACATTTGAACTAGGAGATTGGGTGTGGGTGCATATACGTAAAGAAAGTTTTCCTATTCAGAAAAAGTCTAAGCTTAATGCTAGAAGACATAGGTCGTTCCAAGTGATTGTGAAAGTGAATGACAATGCCTATAAAATCAACTTGCCAGGTGAGTATAATGCCAGTGTTACTTTTAATGTTACTTATCTTTCTCCTTTTGATGTAAGTCCTGATTTGAGTATGAATCTTTTCGATGAGGGGGAGAATGATGATGGATCAAGCCCACAGTCAAGCCACGGCCAAGCCCATCATTGGATACTCGTGATCAAGTTGTTCGTGATCCTTTGCATGTTCTTTAAGGTCTGATAACTAGATTCAGAGCTAAGGTGATCAAAGAGGTATTGAATAGGCTTATTCAGAACATAATGGTGCGAAAGGCCTAATCCATTACATCACTTGCACAGCTGGCCTCAGTTGAAGACTATGGATGGTGCAATCTCATTCAACCATCAAAGGAAGAGAGTTTAAGCTCTTAATAGGCCCTATTACACATGTGTCAAATTCGTCACAATACGAAACCTATTTTTTATAGGTTTTTGGACTAGAATTGTATTTAACTTATAGTACTTTATGAGACCTTGTTATAGGCTGAATCTCAAACCCAAATTATATTATTAGGGTTTTTAAATTAGAGTTTCTAGTTTTTAGGAGTGTTATAGATTTAAGGGTGTTATAACTCTTGGCCAAAGGGAAGGCATGAAAATACATCTTTTTAATTATAAGTTAAGCTTTTCTTTCAAGTTATTTATATAAACTTGAGATTTAGAACTTATCAAGAGTGATCTTGTAGCGTTCTCTTTCGAAATACTGTTGGTTAGTTGCTTAATAACGAGTTTCGGGTCAACAGTTAACTTTTTCAACCTTGATTTGATTATTCGAAGTTCTATCCACCTTTTTTGGGTTTTCAAAGCGTCGTTATTTTGAAAGTTCACATCACGAACTTAATCTAGCGAAATCTAAGTTGAGCTTTGTGACGACTAGGGCAAGTTTTTTTTTTTTTTAATGAGTAGAGACAGTGTTTATGAGTGTAAAAGAATTATTCATTCTTGATTTCTTTGTGAGAAAAACTAATCTAGTTTCTACTGCATAAGATTTGCTTAATTGTTTCTCTTGAAAACCTTCGCCTTATTTTCATACTCTAAAATTTAACTGTGAATCCTTAAGAGTTCTGTTAGGTGTTAGTAACTGAAGTTTAAGTGTTTTGAACTAGTCATTCGTGGATTCCATAGAAAAGAATATTTCAGAGTTCTAAAGACAAGATTGCTCTGAGTGGGTCACTTAATGAGTTTGTCAAAATTATTACAAAAGTTCTTGTAAGAAATCATCAGTTATAAGTTCTTTTTTACTAATGAAATTTTGAAGAAGCTTCTATATTAGTCCGGATGGTTTTTATCCTGTGCAAAATTCTTCATAAGATTTCTTTTTGATAACAAATTCGCATTTCTATTGCTTTGATTGTTTTATTACTTAAGATTTTTTTTTTTTTTGTTATTGTGGTTTTATGATATTGATTTGTCTGAGAATTATTGATATGCATTCAATAAATTTTAACGTGTTTTATTTTGTTGATTATTTGAGTCTTCTACTGTTAACAACACATTTCACGCCCCTTAGGTATTTTAGGATTTCAATTTAAGTTTTTTACCATGAATATAAACCATTTTTTAAATTCTATTTTACTTATTGAGTTGATAAAATTGTCTATCTTGAATGGTTATATTTGAGAGGATGTAGATGATTGAGGAAGATTAGTTACTTATAAAGATAAAACATTTGTAGATGATTGAAAAAAGAAAATATTTTTCATTTTAATGAAATATTTTCATTTTGTAGTTCTATAATTTATTATTTTATATTCCTAATTTCTTCCTAAATATCTTGAATTGTAATTTTTCTTGTTGTTTTCAAGAATATAAAAAAAAAATTGAATATTAAATGGTTTTATATTATTTTGTTCGATTTTTGTCTTCTGAAATGATTATATTTTTTAGTTTTAATAAATATTCTTTTTTAGACTTGAGATTACATTATTTTGATTAATTTAACGTGAACAATTTTTTCTACAATTTTTTAACTTGGAATAATTTTTTAAAAAAAAGTTTTGTTGAAAATGTTTTTTGAGTTTTGACGAGCTATTATCTTTTTATAATTGTATTGAGTATAGAACGAACCTAATTCTTTTCTAGATTGTTTGACATCTTATTTCATTTTTTATCTAAGCTTGAGGTCTTACATAGCTCTACTCCGTCAATAATTATATAATTTATTATTTCTCTATAATAAATTGATCGCTTTTTTTTCTTCCTTTTTCTTGGTCTTCCTTCTTCATTTTTTTCTTTTTCTTTCACTGTTTTTTCTCTATTCTTTTCTACTTCTTTTTTTTTTTCTCCTGATTCTTTCATTTTTCTTCTTCTTCTACCCCTACTTTTTTTATTTTTTTTAAGTGATTTTTTATACTCCTCTACTTCAAGAGACAAATTTAAAAACAAAAAAAGTTTTAGCATTTTATTAGATAAGCATAATTTGATATTATACTAATTTATTTGTAAGTAATTTCATATAAAAGCAAGTCCAATAAAAGGACTATATGTTATCTTAACCCATTTGAAGTCAGAATTCTTTTTTAATATGAATTGTTAAACCATGTTCTTTGAACATAAGGGTAAAGTAGTCATTTGTATGATATTCATTTCATATATGTATGGCAATGGTTAGTTGACACAGTATCGAGACTTAGGTGAATTTACATTTAGATCAATGAGATGAATAAAATGAAATTGATGTTATGAAATGAATTTAGCATGTAATGGATTTCCATTACATTTAGATCAGTGAGATGAATATAATGAAATTAATGTTGTGAGATGAATTAGGATGAATTCATGTCACGCCTCGACCCCGGGGTCTACCTATGACAATCGCTACAGACCCTTCCTGATACAATCCATACATTTAGAATGTATCAAGAGAGCCTATAAGGCTTCCTGTAAACCATAACCTCCTAAAAACAATTTATAAATATACTTCCCATCCATGAGAGTATTATCAAAGAATTGATCTCCGTGATCAATTCATCCACAACATGATAATTTAATGTAAATATCAATTTATAAAAAAATTATTTATCATATAGGCTAAACAAAATAATAAATTGTTATGTTAAACATTTAGTTTCAATATTTATATATTTTTCAGAAAATACATATCCAAATAATGAATTTTCTGAAACCGGTTAGTGAGCGATTTCAATTAATGAATTTAGCGATCTCGCTAACCGGTTAGTGAGCGGGGTCAAGGGGTAACGCCCTTGCGGGGGATCAGGGATGAAGCCCTCGAAAGGTAAATGAAATTGGTTATAGAGAATGAAAAGAAAAAGGTCAAAATCTATTATGAGCATAAAGATATCGATATTTGGAATGAGAGTATCGATACATTTGAACAATGTATCGATACATTAAGGTTATAGGTCAGTACCTGATGAAGGGATCGATACCTTCATAAAAAGTATCGATACTTTGCAAGTCCGAGATTTTAGAAGAAATTACAAACTAACCACATCGACACCTATGAAGAAGGTATTGATACAAGGAAAAATAAAGAGTTCGAAAATAATTATAAAGTGAACCAGATCGATACCTTCATCGAAGATATTGATACTTCAAAAAGTGGGGGATCGATACATTAAGGCAGAAGTATCAATACTTGAGATTGATGGAAATTCCAGGATCAAATTTTCTTATGAACGGATTGATACCCAGACTAAAGGTATCGATACCCAGCCAAAAGTGTCGATACTCATACCAAAAGTATCAATACATGACGCAGATCTAGGTAAAAAATTGACCAGCAATTTGATTTTTTTGCTCCTTTCTATAAATACCCACGAGGGGGATTAACTCCCCAGTGTCTTCATTTAAGTTTTCTTCACTCTCTCTCTAAACAAAAACCATACCTTACCATTTCAGTTTTCAAGTTAGATGCGTTAGCCTTAGCTAGGCTTGTGATAGTAATAGAGAGCATATGATACTCTTGGTAAGTTTTACTATTTTTACTCACATGTATAATTCAGAGTCCACTGGATATGCATTTTATTTGGATATGTATTTTCTGAAAAATATATAAATATTGAAACCAAATGTTTAACATAACAATTT
Source organism: Cedrela odorata (assembly GCA_035584115.1). NCBI lineage: Eukaryota > Viridiplantae > Streptophyta > Magnoliopsida > Sapindales > Meliaceae > Cedrela > Cedrela odorata. The sequence continues at coordinate 8,429,765 of JAXCLQ010000003.1, forward strand.
GTTATTTTGTTTAACCCATATGATAAATAATTTTTTTCTAAATTGATATTTACATTAAATTATCATGTTGTGGATGAATTGATCACGGAGGTCAATTCTTTGATAATACTCTCATAGATGGGAAGTATGTTTATAAACTATTTTTAGGAAGTTATGGTTTACAGGAAGCCTTACAGGCTATCTTGATACATTCTGAATGTATAGATTGTATCAGGGAGGATCTGTGGTGATTGTCACAGGTGGACCCCAGGGTTGAGGCGTGACATGAATTCATTATAATTTCATTGAATTTAATATTATTGTGTTGTTTGTTTCAATTAATAAAACTTCTTAAGATGATATTAATAAAAAAAAAAGATTCAAAATTCAAATTATGACAAAGAACTCTAATTTTGAATATAAGAACGAAAAGCAATTATATAAACTTAAATTATTTAGAGGGATTTTAGTTTTAATTTTTCTAAAACCTTAGAATAAATTATTTTCAATAAAAGAATGCACCAGTTAGATTTCTGAGAGAGTGAAGAGGTCACAGAGATCCCACTTATAAATCAAACTCTTTATGCTTTTAAAGTCTTTTTGACAGAACCAGTAAGCATGCATCAATAAAATAAGTAATTAAATTCTAAGCTTATTAGGTCTCTTAATACATCTTATGTATTTTGAATTCATCACATTAAAATATTCATAATATTTTATTTTCACCCAATCTTATTGGATATATTTATTTTATGTTTTGTATTATTTTATTATACTTAAATATTGAATTGACAGGGCTTCCATTTTAAGGATAATTTAATTACTAATTATTTTATTCTAATCTCATTAGAATTTTAAGTTTTATCTCATTAAAGTTTAGTAATTAAAGTTGGAAACAATTTCCTTGAATCTTTTAGATTAAGTTGTATTATAATCTTATTAAAATTGTAGATTTTTTAATTCCATTAAAAAATTTTATATTTTAATCCCATTGGAATACTCTTATTCTAATAGTATTAAAATTTAATTTATTTAATTTTATTATGAGACATACTCCTAATATTATTAGGAATGTGTTTCATAATTAAATTTTAATTTTATTATATGTATGATACTTTTGAGTGTTCTAGTTTATTTAGAAATCTAAGTTCAAGATATTAAATTATGATACAATGAAATTAAAACATGTGGGGTGACATAAATAATTAATCTAATTAATCATTTACCTTCTTATAATAAATAATTTATTTTTATTCTTATTATTATTTTTAAGAAACTACCTACTACTACTACCGCAAAATTGGCAACAACATCTTTTTTATTTATTAATAATATATTAATAATAATTCCATGCATCAATTTTACATTCTCCTTACACTTAATTATTTTCTAATTCAATCCCATATTTAAGCATAATTAATAAAAGATAAAGATAAAATTCTATATTAAAAGCATGTGAATAACACTTACTCTACCATATGCAGCAAAATTTTAAAAATAAATTTAACTAATCATATTAATCAAATATATTAATTTCATGCCAAGATCATGTTATTTAATCATACTTCATAATATCAATAAACATAAATCAAGGAACCAAAATGTTACTTTAAATTTTTACCACCAATAGGGTTAAAATAATCATTTCCTCGTATAATCATCAAAGCTACCCAATTGTTTGGCCTCCAATAGTATATACCTATACAAAATAGAGAATTAAGGAATTTGAATTTCACTAAATCAAAGGTTACGTAGCCATCTTTTATTTAGTGCTATATTAAGAAAAGAGACAAGAATTAGGGTTTGGGAATTTAAGCCACAAGGAATAGATTTTCCTTTTGACAAATTATATGAAAAAACCAAATTTTATTAAAACCCAATTGTAAGGTTCGGCCAAGGGAGAGGTATTCATAATGTTTAAATAGGGATATGTTCTAATCTTATCTAAATAGAATTCATAATTCACCCTAAATTAAATAACTAATTATTCTTTTAACTAATCAAATTAATTAAGGGTATGTTTGTTTCACCACTGTATAATTAGAAAATTAGGTGTAATTACACAGTTTTAGCATGGTTGTCTAACTGTGTAATTACACAATTAATTATGTAATTTGTGTAATTGAACTCCCTCAATTATACAGTTCAATTCTTAAGAGATGTAAGAATTGGTGTAATTACATAGTGTAATTATACAGTTTTATTTTTTTAATTTTTATAATTACAAAAAATATATTTTCTCATGTTTTTAACTCTCTTTAAAACCCTTCTATATTATCTTTTTTTTTCCTCTTGTTACACCATCTTTCACCTACCCTCCAAAGCTGCTTCACACAACAACAATCTAAGTACACTCATGCAAATTTCTTTTTTTTTTTTGTTTGTTAATGTCTCTATACTGTATATTGTTAACCTCTCTATGCTATATACGCATATTTTTTTTCTTTATTAAATTCTCTATACTATATATGCATATATCTTTTTTTTTTAACGCCTCCGTCATATATATGCACATGATAGATCTTTTCGTTTTTTTTTTCTTTGTTATATATATTACATATTTTGAGTAAATATTTTGAACATGTATTATGTGTTTATATATAATATATATATATTAAGTATCTACAATTTATATAATATATATATAAATTATATTGTAGTTTTTGAGTCTATAATATATATTTTTTAATTTTAATAATTTATTAGTAATTAAAATTCATTTTCATACTATTTTTATATTTAAAATAGTTAATTTTTATAATTAAACTGTACAATTACACAGTGTATTACTAAATATGACACTGTGCAATTACATAGTTGTAGCCAATATATGACTGTGTAATTACATATTTTGCCAATTACACAATTGTAAACAAACAAGCTTAAACAAAATTTGTCATTCCTAATTAAATTAGGATACCATAAATTTGAAAACTATAATTAAATACAAAATAATTTACTTAATTACATTTCAACCCGTATACTTTACAAAATTACAAAATAGCAAATGTACTTTTGAAAATTATAAAAAAAATCTAAAATTTTTAGATTTACAAATTAACACAGAATTTTCAAAATTTCATTTTTATCCATATTTTTTGAAATTATGAATTTACCTTAAAAGTTTAGAACTTAACAATTAAGTTCTAAAACTTAATTCTACATAACTTATCCTTAATCCCTCAATACTTAAAGTATATGACCCATTAGATTCTTTCTTATGTTAACAAAGAAGATAATTATAGACTTTTTAAGTCTAGATAAATTAATCTAATTAATTTATCTTCAATTAACTTTTTAATTGAGAAATCAAGAATGGTATCTAGCAATGCTTCATAACCTTTAATTGAGAATAAAATGGTATCTAGCGATGCTTCATAACCTTTAATTGAGAATAAATACTAACTTTAGTAAAATTTATTTCATATACGATTATCATATGATTCAATCATTTCGTCTCATATATATCCCGTCAAAGATTCTAGAGTAAGAAAAATATTTATTAAAAAAAATATTTATTCTGTAAATCATGGTCATTGATACTTTTTGACTTAAGTTGATAATATAATTTTAGAATCTCTAAAACTCCTTTTCAGAACTCGACATTGCTATGCATATATATTATCACTTATGTCAAAATTGTGCCTATTGGATATCGACTCTATATTATTTAGAGTGACGAATCATTTATTGATCTCTCACTACCTTCGTATGTTTTTTTTATTGACCAATTATTGCCCTATGTATAATCTCGTTGTAGACGACAGATGTATAATGTCAAATTATATATAATTCACATATAAGGTACCATAAAAATCTCAAATCTAAAAATTAGTCGTACCATCATAAGTTATAGAAATCTCATAAACACGTGGATAATATTCCATATAAGTTCTCAAGTAGATTAGTTCGATGTATTTATTTTTTAATAAGAATCTACATATTAGATTAAGTGAATACTTTTACTAGTAGCTTATAAGATCAGTTACATTATTTCTCCAAGGAAGTAGATATAACATATGAGAATCTAAATTGAATTTATTAATGCCCTAGTGTTGATAATCCTACGATCGGGAATATTTAAGAATGATGAAATCTCATAAATTAAATTTAAATTAATTCTTCTGATTGTCATTATAAGAAATTTATATTGTAAGTAGTCAACATTTATTATAGGTAAAACTTATAAATAAACTATCAATTTTATTAATCAATCCAATAATTTACAATTACAAATTTGTCTCTATCGACTTTAAGGCATATAACCAATAGTGACAACATTGACGTAGTCAAATCATAACATAAAATAAATTTTTGAATTTTCTTTATTTTGATATTTGTATTTGCCAAGAGAATTTACTATGAAATCTCCAAATTAAGATTAGAGATATCTTATCATTATTTTAAAAGTCATTATCATCGTTATAAGTTATAATAATAAAAACTTTTACTTTGGTTTCGTTTGGCAATGTTAAAGAAAAAGCATTAAAAACTTTAATTTACTCGTAAAGTACTTTAAATGCTAATTTAATTAGTACACAATTATATACTAATTTAAAAAATAATCTTTATGATTAATTAAATTTGATAAGCATTTATATAGAGTTAATAGCTAAACACATAATATTTTAATAATTTTTTTTGAGAAAGTGCATAAGAGTGCTTATGCATTTAAGTGCTAAAGGTTTAGCATTTTCAAACGGACCCTAAATTAAAATAAAATCACTAATTATTGTGTTTGGCTATTAACTATATATAAATATTTATTAAATTTAATTAGTACTAAAGGTAATTTTTAAATTAGTATATGATTACATACTAAATAAAATAGTACTTATAACGTGTTTAACAAATAACATTAAGTATTTAATAAATTGTTTTAGATAGTACTAAAAAGAGTGTTAAAATGCATATAAGCACTTATTCATTTTACCATTTATTTTTCTTTTCTTTACCATTCTCAAACAGACCTTTATATTTTAGCACTTCCAAACGGACTAATATAGTGCTAATTAGCATGGCTAAAGTGACATTTAGTTAGTTAAAGCTATAATTATTGTGAAATGATAACAATTTCATATGTTAATCCCTACTAAAATTAGGTATTTATCAAATACTTCTTTTAGTAAAATCAAGTAGAACTAAGCAATATAAAAAATACAATTGTTAGATTTATGTCTATTGATGTTTCAAAAATCTGATTACTACATAATGGATTTTGTTAAATTTCATCAGTTTTTCTTTCTTTCTTCTTAATTTTGCGTTGGTTTTATTTCCTGAACACCTTTTGGAGCACGAGGCTGTATGGCTCAATTGGCTTCCGGGATTTTAAATTCAACCAATAAGAGACAGACTAGTTCCACTTGATTTAGCCGGAAGGCTGAGAAAGGTGTACTTCAACCAAAAGACATACATGGGCTCTGAGGCAAAATGGCCCAATTGACTTCTTATCCCAATTTAAAGAGCCGCAAAAATATAAACATAATAACACCTCACTTGTTCATTTTTTTTATTTAAATTTTAAAAGTTATAACAAATTCTGAATGATAATTAAATTTTTACAAATAGATGTGACATTTTATATTTTTATAAAAATAACTAAAAAGTTATAAAAAAATAAATAAATTATATAAAATATGTAACAATAATATAATTTTATACGTTAATTTATATGAACTAAGTTTATATAAAAAATTTGTATTTCTAGTACTATTCTAAACTTTTTAGTGATTATTTATGCTCAATATTTTTTAAAATTTTTAATAACATAAATATATTTTTTTAAACATTATAAATTTCAATACAAAACTTACTTTTTTCTTTTTCAAATTATTTATTTTTTTCTGTCATTTTATAAATATATTAAATTTAAAAAGAATGTATAACTCACTCGAAATTTGGCTACTTTCAAAATATGTCATATACTCCCTAAAATTTGAAAATTTTCATATATACCATCAAACCAAATGAGCTGTCAATGTTAATTAGTTAAAAGTGATAATTACAATTAAACTCTTATAAGTCAGTAAAAATACACTTGAATTTATATATCTTCAAAACATGAACATCAACCCAAAATTTAAAAAAAAAAATGCACGAAAATTATCTAATCCAAAATATTATTATTTTTATTTATAAATTTATAAATTATTTAAAATTTTACTCTAATTAATTGTTACTATTAATCATATACCATGATTCTGATTATTTTTATTTTATATTTTGAATAATATATATTAATAATTGTTACATGTTGTAAAATAAATTTATTATCTAATTTTTCAAGTTTATTTAAATAAAAATAGTGTTATTTTATTTCATTAATTGTAATGAATTGAAAATTAATCTTGTTTCATATGTTCGTTTAGTTTTTTTTTTTAAAAAAAAAAAATTATTAAGGGTTAGTTTATTATTACTTTTTCAAGTAGAGTTTTTTTTAAATGAATTTTAATTATTAATGTTAAATGAAACCAAATTTTAAGGTAGTCTATGAAACTATCTCTAAAATGAATATAACGGATATAATAATTATATAAGTATAATTTATGTTTAATAAATAAATTTTTTTAATAAAAAATTAATATAAATTATATATAACAATTGGGGTGCTTCCTATTGGATTGGATAAGCTTAGAAAAGAGAGAGAAAGGAATAAAATCATTTATCCATGATAAAGACGAGAATAAAGTTGGGAGAAGAAAATTTAACAGCGTACTGTTCTTTTCTAGAGGTAGCTCGGCTAATTCATTTAGGCTTAATTTGAACCACAACTACGCAGTAGCAGAGAGTTGTAGTTGTTCAGCTCTCTTTTCATGCAAGTTTAGGATTTCAGGATAATGCCAAATTTGGTCTAATGCTTAAACCAATATGCAGTTAATTATTGCCCGATGATTAGATAATTTGTACGTTTCCTCGCCTAGTAATGGTGTTGTTACACTTGCATTATCTCTTTTGACCATAAATAATTATATTATAATACTAGCCATTCATAAACATGATCTAATCATCTTTCTTCTTTATATTGCATTGTTAGATGGATCGTCCCATCACAGCCTAATTTCTTGTTTGCATACACTCAGCACATAAATAATTACAATAACAGTTGACAGTAACTTTTGACCCTTTGTAATTCGTTTGAGAATCTTTCTTTTGATGGATAGAAAGCAAACAGAAAGAATTATTCTAGGTTACATTCAGATTACACGTCTTCAATTCATTATAATAATCTCTCCAGAAAAAATAAATGCAAAAGTTCTCAAAAGAGATACAACTTAAAACAGAAAATATATAATGGCAATGGAAAGAGACACCATAGCAGTTGTTGGTGAAGGAAGATGAAATAAATATATTCAGGGCCAGGAATTGTACATGTCTAGTCTCATTCAGCAAGGATGCTGAGAACTTCAAATTCCCCCAACTACATACATGATTCATAAACATAATAATATCATGATAACGGCTAAACCAGATGCTTCTTTCTTGCCTTCTTGGGTCATTGTTTTCTTTATTAGTTAATTGGCCTATCCCGTGACGGCAAGTTAGACTATACCCTTCAATTTAATACTACTATATTGAAGAAGAAAAAAAAAATATGGAAGAAAATTATACCAAAATTTATTTGAATATGGCTTCCCAGCTTCAGAATTTTTCCAATTAGTTCCCAGTTAAACAACTAGTTCTTCTGATAATTCCTCTATCAGTAATCCGAAGATATCAAGTTCAATCTCTAATGCTGTTTCTCCCACCTGTTCCTGATAACTTTTCCACCCATCAAATTCTCTTCTAATGTCTTGTTCCACCATCATGTCAATAGTATTTGATTCCAACTCTTTCCATGACTCTAACCTCCGACAAATCCTTTTCACCACCATGCCTCTGTCGACACACCAATCCTGATCTCTCTCTTCCCCTGCGATTAGATCTGTGACAAGTCTCTTCGTGTCTTGAGGTATCCGTTGTACATGATGGAAGCTTGATTTGCTTAAGACTTCTTTTACAAATTCATCAACATATGAAGCTGACTCGTAATGCTCACATTCCTCTTCTTCCTCCAAGTCAAAATCCTCATTGTCATTATCATCTTGTTCTTGTTCTAGAATTCTTTTCTCAAGTTCAACAGGATCCAACTCTGCCAGTTTTTCAAATCTATGAAGCTTGTGTAATAGCTGATGCTTTGCTCCTGTAAAAACATAAGCAGGAAACAAAACAGAACATCAGTATCAATTATCCATTTGATTGATGATTCATGAAAATTAAATGAATGCATATCCAAAGTGCACAAACATATAATGATTTCAGGTACAACTCAAACAACTTCCATTAAAGCAGATCTCAACCAAATAATTAATTTCTTGCAGCTCAGTTTCCAGTCTCAATTCAGTTTAAGGGTCCACAGTTTTGCAATCTACGGTCAAAAATTCATTTTGGTTTAATGAAAACAACATTTTGGGAGAGACCAAGTCTGCCTTTAATGCACAACAAACAGTGGGGCTATGAACTTATTCGTTAATGGGTTCTACGAGATTCAAGGTTCTGCCAATATAAATAAGTTCATTGATTACCATATCCAAAGATAACAAGGGATTGTTGGCAACTAAGTATGAAGTTATGATAAGATGGACTGACCAATTGTTTGGCTTTACATGCTCAGGGAATCGAAATCAGTGAAGAAAATGAAATAAAATTTGACAGCACTGGAAATTATTACCAATTACTATAACGGAAAGAATATAAGGGATATTTTAAATGCCTATTGCTGTCTTTAGCTCTAATGGGGTCACACTCAAGCAAATTTATGCAACAATCAAACAGAAACAGGCACAAGGATTTTGATGAAAGATCTAAAATTGAAGTTAGGTTGATGATTGCATAGTCTAATAAATCGAAGTGTAGGAACACCTCCTACCTTCAAAGTTTGTGGGTCATATGCAAAGTTATGACAACAATCACTCAGATATTATTTCTTTTTTTTTTTTATTTCTTACATTGGAAGATGTCGTTGTTTCACAACTAATAAATTCTATGATCATGATCTCCTGTCACAACGAACAATAAATTTTTAAACCAACACAAAGTATGCAGAACAAGATATACAGTAAGCTGATTGATAAAGACTAAACAACTAACAAAGGGTACAAACTACAAAATTGAAAAGATGCAAGTTTGTGATGGTTTACTTTGTACAATTGCATAGCTGCATTTGAGATCATATCCATCCTTATCTTCATTGTAATGCTCTTCGTTATTGTCCTCGAATGGAGGATCCAATACAGATACAGGACTGCATTGTTTCTTCTCTTCCTCTTCATCTTCTACTTGGAATTTTTTTATGATCTCTATTTCATGATTCTCTTTGTCCTATTAAAACATATATTACAACCTTGATTAAGACAATACTTCAAACATGTTACAATCGTAATTCCTTGTTATATTTCATACCAAACATGATTAAAACATTATTATAAATCTATGTATAATTATATTTCCTCAACCATACTAATGCATTTAATTTTTATCATTGGTGAATTGAGAATGAGAGTCCTTGTAGATAGAAGTTTGTTACCTTGTTAACCTTTCTTCTGATTTCCAAAAAACTACAGCTGAAAATAACAATTTACTATAAGGATATCTTATTACATTGATGGGAAACAGCACAGAAAACAAAAACAAAAAAAAATTGTCCTTCTTGGGAAATAATTTTCTAGACAGCACTTGAAAAAAAAAGAATTGCAAGGCAGAGGCATCGTCAGAAATACACTCACATAAGCATAACAGCTGTAGAAGACAATATATTAAATTACATATAAAACCAGATGTAGAGGGGATCTTTTACAAATTTAGAAATGAAGGATAGAGCATATTTGACATTTTATTCAGGCATTCCAGCCAAAATTGCAGAAAGTGACCGTATTGCCGACAATTCAAACATGACAAACTTAGTCAGCTGGCTCACGAGTTCACTCATTCATATTAAATATTTATAATCACTACAATAATAACAATAGTAAAATTAGAATAAAGATTAAAGATGACATAAAAAGACAAACCTCTTTTTTGTGGCGAATCGGGGACGTTGCCGGCGATGGGAAATCAGCTGTCCTGCGACTAGGGGAAGGACTTCTTTGAAGCACAAAACAGAAAGGGCTTTCACAGAAGCACCTCTCACAAGAAGCAAAATCTGTGTCCTCAATCTCTTCTTCAAAATCCTCATACTGGCTACTACATGAGGTTTCTAAATCCAAATCTAAAGACTTGTCTTCATTGCTTTCAGACCATACGGCACTGCTTGGCCTGCCATTCCAAGAGCAAGAAAACCCCACATCGCAAGCACTTTTCTCCTCCAAACCTACCGTTTGTTCTTTCACGTGCTCACTCTTCAGATCATAAGAAGATTTTCTACACCCAACATAAGAATCCCACCTCAAAATATCCTTCACTGAGACCTTAACTTCATCACGACTGTGCTCACGCTTTCGAGTTCGATTTCTATGAGTAAGTTTCCTTCTTATGGACCCAAATAAGCCAAAAGCGTTGTTTTTGTTTTGGGTTTTCTGTTTAGAGGATTGTTTCTGAATCCTAAGAGCAGCTTCAAGAAGTAAAGCCGCAGTTCTAGCAGGGATTTGAAGAAATATTGCATTTGGACTTCTGCAAGGGCTTTTAGCCGGGGATGGGAATTCAAAGAGCGGAGATTTTCTAGGGTCTGGTGAGTCATGAAACGAGAAAAAACAAGCACTCTTGCAAAAATTTGAAGGAAACTTCGAGGTTTGTGAAATGGGTTTTCTTTTCTTAACCAGTAACTGAGTTTTGGCTGATGCTGTTTTGAGCTGGCAACACCTGTCAGCGATGTAGTTCTTGAGCTGGAATGGTTCTTGATCCTCTTGCAGTAGCTCGTGCAAGTGCTTTTGTGCCATCATCACAAAAAGTCAAACTCAAAATGAAGAAGAATAAAGCTTTAGATTTTCTAAAATGAAATTGCCACAAACTTCAGCACCATGAAAAAGACAAAAAGTTGAAGAGCTTTCAACTTTCAACTTCAAACTCAGGAATGTATTGGAAGAAGCAAGATTTGAAGAACTAGTTGGCTACAAATATATCAGAGAAATAGAGAGAGAAAAAGGGAAGGAATGAAGAGACTTCCTAATTCAAGTCTGGGATATTAATGTACCGTATCTTTAAATTTTTGAAACTTTTTATTTATTTATTTTTTGTTTAAAATTATTTTGTTATATATTTTAATTTTTAGTTAATTTTTTTTATATTTTAAAATTTTTGTTAATCATTTAAACTCATTTGTTTTAACTTTTAAGTGTAAATTAGCAGTTCCCTTCAAATCCGGGATGGTCGCTGTATTGAGGCAAACTGGTGATGAGAAGGTGCTTTATAAATTGGATATAAACATTATAAATAAAATAAAATAAAATAAAATAAAATAAAAGCAGGTAAAATGAAAGTAAAACATAATTGTTTTGTAGCACGTCTTAATAGAAAAAAACTGAGCAGATTGCTGTAAGAAAACAGAGACGGGTACGTAGTCACAGGACTGGCGAGAACTGCTATTTTTGGATGCAAACGAGGGTATCTTTCCACGTAGACCACATCTTTTCCCGAGATTTCGAGAAGCAAATCCATGGTCGGGTTGGCTCGGGGCGTTTTCACGGTGCCCATTTGTTATGATTGTCCCCTTAGTTATTTTACTAAACTAGTTGCTAATTTAATTTTATTTTTCATGGTGTGATAATTGTACTCAACTCAAATACGACCTAATGCGGCTTTCAAATGTTGTCCAAACTACATCTCTAGAAATTATATAATTATGATTATTGTGCAATAAGTTGTAGAGATTTAGTTATTTAATTGAAGGTTAGCGGGATTATTTCTTAACAATTTAATCTTTAAAAGTTTCTATTGGTTTTTATTTTTTTAAAAAATTTTAAATTAGTGAATAAATAATATTAATAGTAATATTAATGAATAAGAAAAGTTATTTATCTTTTTTTTTCAACTGGTTTAATTGTTATGTTGTTCTTTATTTTTAAAAAATACAGTATATATTTTATTGGTAAATAATTTATTTTATTTCAGTCTTTAAATGTTGATTTAGTTTTCAAATGTATTAGTAATCATCATAAAGCCTTGTTTGAATATAATTGAAAAGGGCAATATTTACTCGAAATTAGATTGTTGATTAAATGTTTGATCAATTTTATTCAAATAAATTAAAAAGAATAATGTCTATTCTCAAATATAAGAGAAAGATTATAATTCAAATATCATTTCTTACCCTCAAAGCAGCAATATCTTTATCAAAGCAATAAAATTAGAAACACGGGTATGTCAATGTGTATGGATGTATGTATGTACTTACGTATGTATGTACTTACGTATGTATGTATTATTTCCTATGTTATGGGAGAATCGGCAAATGCAATTTGAAAATTTGATCATCATTATTTGAGAAAAGCAAGGACACATTTGCAGTCCATTAATTTACTATACTGGAAATTTATTTACACTTTACAGCTGTACACTGTTATATAAACATCATCACAATCACACCGTCTTTTTAATCTCTACTTTCGCTACCTCTGACACTTCTCTTCACTTTTTCCCTTGGTAAAAAGCTTAAGCAAATTTACCATGCCGCATGTGTGTCAGTGTGTGTGCATGATACAAATACAATCCGTCGTCGTACGGCTCCTTTTTTCACCTGACATGTCCAATCACAAAATCAGCGTTAATTTAAACACTATTAAAACATGTGACCCACCACATATATATATATATATATTAATTAAAAGATTGGAATGTGAATGAATGTTTGGCAGGCAGCCTTATTGATTATTTGAAATTTATCGCCAAATTCTACTTGTTGCCCTTTTTAAAATTTTATTTTATTTAAATTGGTGATTTGAAAACATGTATAAAACATTAAATTAATAATATATTATTAATGATATGTGGTAATTTGTAAAGCATATAATAATTAATTTTTTGAGCTAAGACATTTGGCAATAAAGAATGATCAGTAGGCATGTTACATCTACTGCTAGCTAATACCGAAAACATACAATAACGGCCAGTACTTTAGAGGACGAAAATTAATTAAAGTAAGCAAGATCTTTCTAGTTGAATTTAGTGATCTATACTAAATAATGTAAAGTATATGGTACATATAAATTGCCTAATAATTTGGCATCCACCAATGCTAAGCTATAGCTGTCACTAATAAATTGTTATGTGCCATATATTTGTGTATTAAATCTTATCGAATTGTGAAAAACAAATAAAAGGTTATTATATATACCAAACTCATGAATAAATCTTGGATGCAAGAAGGCAAAGGCTAGGTGATAAATTGATTACCAGTAGATGTGACTTACAATATCCAAATTTAATTAAAGGATGGTGTTACTTTAAATAAAATTTTGATTTAAAATAATGATATTAATTTTAAATTATTAATTTATACAAATTTAATCGTTGAATTCCAAAATTAACAAATAATATTCTGCTGTCAATTTAGTATTCTTATTTATTTTTATATTGCTGTACTGATGTCTCAATTTAAGTAAGAAAAAGAAATATGCTAAAAGGAAAGTGAATAATTATAAAAATATTAATCAGTATAATATCTTTTTTTAGTATATCATGACCACAGTTCCGTCAATTGGGTGGTGGGCATTTTTTAGTAGGAGTCTGCAACAATTCTGGTCCTATCTAGAATTATCAAGAACTGAACTAAAAAAAATCAATTCTGAACTGAAATTAATTCTTTTGTGATAGGTTTCAATTTTAAAGATTGTGAAACTGAAATCGAATTGAAGAATCGGTTCGATTTAAAAATAAAAAAATATTTTTTAAGTTAAATAAATTAAATCTCATCTCATATTTAAATACAAATTCTTAATCATTGAATTATATATATAAAGTTACACAATTTATTAAAGAAATCATTATTTATTCATTAAGTAACATAAAAAAAAAAAATCAATGTGTTTATAATATTTTATTTAACTTAATTTATTATATTATTTGTAAAATAATTTAATAAAATTGTAATATGTATGAAATTTATTTTAAAATTATCAAACAAGTTAACAATTATAATAAATAAATATATACATGGTATAATATTATTAGATATATAATTATACCATCATAAAAAAATTAAATTTATCTTTTTAGTGATGTGTAATATTAATTCGAGTAATAATATAATATTTTTTCAATAATTTATCGTATATCAATTATTTTTAATAACTTATTTTTTTTCTATTTCATTCATTCAATTTTTGGTCATGTATATATTAATTTTATAATTTTATTTAATTGATTTTATTTTTTAAGATTTTTTTATGGAATTAAAAATTAGAAAAAATGGGATAATTGCTAAACATGATACTCTATTTTCGAATTGAAACTAAATTGAAATTGAAAAAAAGGGGTATCCTGTTAAATAGGGTAGTTTTCGATTCTAAAATTTAAGAATTGAATTATTTAGGGTAGGTTTCAGTTTCGAATAAAACTAAAATCGATTTTGCACATTTTTATTTTTAAGTGAGTTGGAAGAAGTCTAATTTTTTTTTTTATATATATATATATATATAATTTATGACTTTATGAGTAGATCCATTTTCTTTATTAGAGTACAATCATTTAATTTGTATGTAAACTTTCGAATAATATTATTACATGAATAAATTTTCAATAGAAAATATTTAATTGAACATAAATAATTAAACAATACTATAATAATATTTATATAAATTTGTCAAACAACCTTGCTTAATATTCAAATTGAAAGAAAGAAAGGGTGTTATATAAATTTCCAAAAAGTCTATAAATTATAAAATAATCTCTCGTGTTTAAGAAATTTGTTGGGTCATAATATTCTCCATTGGCCAAATCACTTCCAAGTCAGCAAGAATGGTCCACATCAGTATATAAATCTCTTCAGCAATCAACATATATAATCCCATATAGATGTCTCGGATCAAGTTGTTATCTTTAAAAGAGTTTTCAACAAGTATGCTAGGTTGTTCATAGAATACTCTTTTGAGTATAGCAAATCATCTTTGATAAAAGATCTAAAAGTCGAGGATAAATCAGATTGTCCTCGGATCACAAACAAATCTTCATGTGTTAAAAGACCGAGGATAAAATAGACTATCCTCTGGTAACATTAAAATATGTCTTAATTAGTTAAGGTTTTCTCAAGTAAGTTAGAGTTCTAATAAGACTCTTTATTAACCAGAATCTTAACCTAATTTAGAATGGATAAGGAAGGTAAGGCTTGATAGAATTTTGAGAAATACAAATAATAGAGTTCTATTAGAATAAAAACTTATTTGAGTCATATTTTATTTATAATAAGAAAATATTTGGAATTTGAATACAAATCAACTAGGAGTTCTACTCCTACTATAATAAGAAAAAGTTAGAAACATATAAATAAAGGCTAAGATAGAAACGAATGGATTCAAAAATCCTTTTGAAAAATAGGCTATTATTTTGTTAAAAAGCAAATAGAAAGGAGACAAAAAAAAGTAACCAGTATCTATACCATGCAGTTATTTTTTAGAAACTTTACAGACAACTACACCAATTAAAGATAACCATTTACTGACTTAGATATCGGAGGGACCAGATTTTTAGTACCCCTGATCCATTTTCTATCTTTTAGGAATTGTAGGGACACCAAAAAAATCATTAAAGCTTAATGTAGAAGATACCAACCTAAGGACATTCTTAAGCCTAAGAAGGAAGATTTCAATAAATTTATTCCCGTAAGAAAATAAATCACATGTTGACATCTGGCAAGCAAAATCATGCATAAACAGTTAGTGGCATTTATGGAAAACTAAACAAAAAGCTATCAATAGAAGATATTGTGACTTTTCAAGGAAATAGTGTAAGCAGAAGGAATGATGAAGAGAAACATGAAGGCGAAAGCGAAAGCGATAGCTCAGATGAGAAAATGCTTACAGATCCAAATATTATGGAAGAAATTTCAGAACAACCGAACAAGATGAGGAAAATTCTGGAAATAAAGATTTATATATATGTGTGCGAGAGTGATTTGATGATCAATGATATGTGGAATAGGTGGATGAGGAGTTGTAATGTTGATATGCATTGTGTATGTAATTGTTGGCTTTGGAAGATTAGTGGTAGTTAATGTTATAAAGGCGAAAACCATAAGAACACAGAAAACCATGGTTTGTTTCGCACTTACAGCGGAAGCGCGACGCGCGGATTAGTTCCTAGGAGCGCGACTGCCACTAAAGAAGCCATGCCTGTCATACGGACATGCGGAAAGGCTCCCAAACAGATCTAGACATATACATATGTATGTTTTGGTATTTAAAACTTTTTCAAATAAATGCAAAGTTGAGAAGTTTTTCCTTTGCAAACTCTCAACTTTGCAAACTAGAACAACAAATGAACCTTTTTGCTTGCCTCCGTGAGTGTCCACACGTCGATGTTGGTGACGGTGGTTCCGGCTTTGTTATGGGATCTTCAAGCTTCGATTTTAGCTTCACCAAGCCAAACCAAGCTTTATCTTTCTAGCTTCTCTCTTCTCTTTTTTTGGTTTTTTGGTTCACAACCAAGCACCATCATGACCTTCTTTAAGGAATGGTTCCTCTGAAATTTCAGAGAGAATGAAGAAGAAGATGAAGTCAATTCTGTCTTGCTTGGATAAAGATAACGTAGCATCTCAATACTTGTTATCTACACTCAACACTTGAGTGTTTTCTTGCAAAACCGTCATTGTCCACTTGCCTCCTTTCATTTCATTAAATGAACAAAAAACAATCCATTTGCCCACTTGCCCACTTGTTTTTCATTTTAACAATTTGAACAAAAGCAATCCATGTGTCTAAGGCTTGAGTGGTTCGTTTATTTCAACACTAATCTAATTAATGTAATACATATATATTAATCTAATTAAGATATATATATATACATACACAAATATCTTACATATATATATATATATTACTTTAATATATATATTTATAGTAATTATTAATATATATATATATATACACATACACATATACATATATAATATTATAATCATTACATATAAGATATTATTATTATATTATTACTTTAATCAATATTAAAACATTATATCATCATATACTAATATAATATTTGTAAATCATATTTACGTTATCCCATAATTAATCGAAATATTTCTCACACTTACAAGTGCTAACACGTTCTTACAGGGAAATATATTCTTTATAATAAAGAATCAGATTGCTATCCGATCAAAGTATTGGAACAATATCATTAACCAATTAATGATTATTGTATAATAGCAAATGTCAACATCATCAAGTAACCGACTAATATGTGTGACCTTTTGGGTTTATTGTAAATTGGACATGAGTAGATACGAACTCCTTCGTATCACTTTGGTACAACTCTTTGTAACCAAAGTTTCCAATGATTATGACCGACCTCTAGCAAGACATTATGAACCCTAGACACAAATGAATGAATATCAAATAAATCCATATAGTCGTACGTGCATGTAGTAAAGTTCCTTTACTGTCGACTTCCGATTGAGTACAGGTCATGGTATCGTCAAACCGCTAACTCAATCATAGGATCAAAACGAAAATTATATACAGGATTTATATATCTGTGAAACACCTTTCCGGACATACATGCTTTGGCTAAAGACTTTATTTTCGCGTATGACAGTTCTACCTAGGATCTCAAGCTCCAACATCTGAGCCAACAGATTCCATATTGGCTATCACCTATCCTCATACATTTAAACACATTGCTAGTAAGATTCTTTCACCAGGCGTGGCTAGCACAATACGATATATACAAGTGAACGATGTGCCTCGATCAAAAGACTAGTTGTATACTAGTATGGCTGTGTAACGTATCATTGATTGTGGATAATCACCTACGTGATTTGTCATGTTTGGTCACGTTTAGTAACACGATCTCCAATGCATTATCCATGTTTATGCTCTTGTGACATGAGACTCATTAGTTAACTATTAGCTTCCAATACTAATCCTTGACAGCATCAAACATACCAGTAATATAATGTCATAGTCTCATATGACATCACCTTGACTAGGAATTGATTCGGATATATTCAAATCAAAATTCTGTACTCATATCTACAACTCTTTGCAGATAGAGTCTTGACATCATAATACATTACGGGATCTCATTCTGCATTTTATATATAAAATATATATTAGCAACTATACATACAAAATGATATAAAAGCCATTTTAGAAATCGTAAACAAGTTTACGATTTGTTACAGAGTTATATATACGTAAGGATGATATCCCTGAACTATATGACACGATTGGTTTTAGGACATATCTCCAACATATTATATATAGGGCAGTATATAAGCCAAATTTTGGCCAAATTTTAATAATGTTTTATGCATGGGAAGTGTAAAATTAAAGGGTCATGAAGCATGAAAAGGGTGGTAAATTTGTAGGTGTGGAAGTATTTGTTGTATTTTATGTAGGGTGTTACGAAAACTAAAGCGTAGACATGTGAAAAGTGGGCTGTGATTGTACGCTTAAATGTGTGTGTTTCGGGGCAAAAATAATGTAGAAATTTAGTGTTATAAGTGTCACGCCCCCACCCGTGGGTTCTACATGTGACAACCGCCACAGACTCTTGAGACATGTCCTAAATTCCTGAACATGTCTCTTAGGCTTGTAAGGCTGCTTAGGTTTCTGTCCCCTGTATATTTATTCACATAATCTTGTCTCTCTGAGATATTTTTAAATCATCTCATATATAAAAGTATATTTGATTTAAAATACATACAGGGTCATATCAAATTACATTTTTTTTTCATAATTAAATACATATACAAATTTCTCAAAACATACTTAGTGAACTATAATAAACAGATAGGTGAGTCTAGGATGAAAACAAGACCTGAGGGCGTTACACCCTTAATCCATCACCACCGCCTGTAAATGCACTTTTCTATTATCGATATCCTAAAACTGAGAGGTTAGAGGGTGAGTATATGGGGGTATACTTCGTGAGTGAATAAAAATATATTTTAAGAAAATCATTTATAAATGCACATAAATTAATATATTTTAACAAAACCATGGCCTGTTATCCCAAATCAACGGGCTGGTTCCCTTTTCCGGTGGTTACCTTGGCTGTGGTAACCTCGAATCAATCAGTGGGTTTTATGTACGGAAAACAATATTCATTTAATAAGAATAGTTATTTTAAAGATAAATAATGCAAGTTAATTTTCAAAACTAGCTCATCACTGACGTTGGCCTCGAGTAGTCATGTGGTGATACTCATGACTGTCTTTGACAATCACGCAGGTGGGCAACCATAACATTCTCTCATAGAATTGCCCCACCTACGACGCACTCACCTAGCCGACTTCTTAATAGGTTCGTCCCTAAACTACTTCTCTGTAACTACAATCATATATAAACCTGGCACTCCTGGCTATATCACCAATACATTCCATATGTAATCCATATACAAAAACATTTATAATCATTTTGTCAACAACATCATAATGAAATTAAATTTCTTGGCCTCATAATTACATGTATAACAAATCAATTTAAAGGCCATTTTTATTTATTTCAAATAAACAATAAATAAATTATTTCTTAATTCATAAAATAATAAGTTTTATAAAATAATTGAATAGTATAAAACATGTAAAAATATCCACTCACCGTTAAAGGAGGGTCATGATTCCCACAATTAATCTTTGTACTCACTAGGTTTTACTCGCAGATTATTGGTTCCTAATATCACACATGCATAGTTTCATGAATTTCAATATTCAAAATAATTATAACATGAACTAAATGTAATGTTCGTGAATAATATATCTACAATTTCTTAGTTTGACACACATTACATTACGACGCTTTACTAATGAGGCTTTACTAACGAAGCCATTTATCCGATTCCCAATAACAGAATTCTATGGCTGTAATTATTCCAAATTCATATACATTTTCATTGCAGTACTTCAATTAACACCACTTCATATCATTTAACACTTCATATGCAAAACCATTGAAATCCCTAAACTCTCATTTTCGTATAAACAGATATATTTATTCCAAGCATCAACACACACACACACACACACACACACATATATATATATATATAATATCATACACTTCCAATTACCATCATTCAATACAATTCTACGTTTTCTATGCGAAAATCAACTTAAATTTTGGATGAACAACAAACCCATAATTCCAAATGTTACAAAATTTTAAAATCATGACTATAATGGGTTAATAGGCTTACCGGTACTTTGTAGAAACTCTTGAAAATCTCGATTAGTCATTTAATTAGAAAAGCCCTAATTTTCTCTTGTAACCCATTTTTGCTCTTTGTTGTTTCTTGTTTTTCTTAGCTCAAAATTGGTACCAATGCGAGGAGGAGAAGTTGGTTAATCGTTTGGTAGCAAAAATTTCGAAAGAAATCGAAAGAAATTTGAGAAATCAAAGAGAAATGAGAGGGGAGAGTGAAACATGGTTTTTTTTTTTTTAAAGAGGGGGAGTGAATTTTGTGTTTTTAGAGAGTGAAGAATGGAAAGAAATTGTTCAGGGCATGTGCTTATATAGATAAAGGATGAAAAAACAAAAAAAAAAACCCTTAAAAATTTTGAAAATTTTCGACAAAACCCATATTTTGTCTCTAACTAGGCGACCGCTTCCTCTAACTGGTCAACCGGATTACTACAGTGTATGCTACAATGTGTTAAAGTGTGCCCATACATACATTCTGCCAATCGATTGGTTAGAGAAACTAGTCGACTACTTCCTTTCACCTTTTCTGCTGGCTAACCAGTTCTCAAATCTGGTCTACCAGTTTCTTTTATTTATTTAAATTTATATTATTCTTTGAACCAATTAAAATTTTCTCATATTATGAGCTGATTTAAGCTTGACTAAGCCTCGTTAATGTGTCAAATAATCTTGGGTCATGCACGTGTGATAATGACTGTCATTAAATGGCAATTTTACTATTAGTGTATATACCCTAGAAACAAATCGTGTTGTAGGTTTCTCGGCAATTAATTTGTAATTAGATATTTATTATTTTTAATAAATAAAAGAATTATTCATGATTTATATTTGTATGTTGTTTCAACTATTTGAACATGTTGTAAATAATTTATGAATGTGATAAGTTTAGATAAAACATTTAAAGTAAATGTTCTTTTCAAAAGCGTTTCCTACGGAAACAATATTATTTGGGCAATAATATTGTATAGTAGGCATAGTGAATGCTTCCAAAAAAATTTTCAAAAAGTTAATATAAGTTCTGATGACGATGATAGTCATGTCATTGGGGCATTATTGTGGATTCACGGTTAGAGAACCGTTTATCGAACATGAGTAAAATAAATGATAAATCACATGAAATAGCATGATGTCAATGATTAATTATTTGGTCATATTAGTGTATGATGTAATCTTTCGACCAGAGACATCGTGGTCGAATCTAGTATAGATGCGTATAGTTCATATGGTGTATACGTATGAGGCTAGCCATGTCACGTACAATAAGCCGGTTTGGTCATGTGTTGTTTGTACATGAAAACGAATGATGGTCAAGATGGGATTGTTGACACGAGATTTTAGGATTGGAGTTTTTGCTAACTTAATCCGTATCCGAGTTCCTAAGATGAACGTCTATAAATGTTGAAAAAATAAATCTTTGGCCAGAGTGATTATTAGTCATGCGAAGAGTTCACGATAATAAGTTCCAGACATAGCGGTCGACGGTTCATAGAGAAATTGAGTTCAACATTTTGACATCCATGAATCTATACTCGATAAGGATATAGACGACAGAATAATATTACCTATATGGCAAATATGACAGTTTATATTAAAATGAAATTTGACGAAGTTATTAAACTCGCCTCGTTTTAGGTGCTATGGCATGTTGCTAGATGTCAACTATAGTTAGTATTTTTGGAATTAATTTTGATGAGATCCAAAATTGGGATATGGCTAATTCACAAGGGTCCCACAAGATCACACAAATACTTGATGTGAGAGGGTACAAATTATTTAAAAGGAGACAAGCACCAACCTAAAATAATAAGGGTTTTGATTATTTTATGTAAGTGTTACATAAAATTAAATAAGGTATTTTAAGAGTTAAAATAGCCTTACAATAATTAATTAAATTAATTATATTTAACTGAGAGGGTACTTAATAATATTTATTAGGGACTAAATATTAATATTTTAAAAGTTAAGGACTTATAATACCTAGGGGTTAAAAATGTAAATTAGTGTAGTTTGCATGCCTTTATGACAATAAGTGATTGTCCAAGAATTAAGTTGCAAAGCATGGGGTAATTTTTACCAAAATTAGATTTTACAAGGACTCCCATGCAAATAAAATATTTACAAACTAGCCCTATCTATAAAAACCAAAGTATTTCACATTTTTTATTAAGTGAAAAACACTAAGAAAATTGGAAGAAAAGCTCTCTTTTTCTCTCAAAAACCTCTCCCTTTCATTGTGCATCAAGGGTGAAAAATTGTAGAGGACTTGTGTTCTTCAAGTCTACTACTCCTTTATCTTCATCAAGCATCCATTGAAGTAAGGTAAACACATCAATTCCATTTTACAAATTCAGTTTTTATTTTGAAAGATTACCATGAAAATCTTGTAAGCTATGAAATGTTCTGAGCATACATGTCTAATTTATCATCCTCTTCATACATTCTTGATTTTTAACAAATGGTATCAGAGCCAAATAGCTCCTTGCATTTCATATTTAAATGTAATAAACTGATTATCCATGATTTATTTATGCATTGGATGCATGAATGATGTTGCATGTGAAAT